>JAAXOA010001569.1:0-15536 GCA_036561885.1 Salina celebensis
TTTCCCTAAAATATTCCTTCTGGTGTCGTACAATGCCTTATTCCTTTCTTTCCATAAAACTCTACGGCTCTCATTTAGGGTTCGGCTCGGAGAGAGGTATCAGAAAGTCAAGAACATTTTGTATGAGCTCTTGTACATTTCGCATGTAATACTCTAAGAGCAGATCCAATATGAAAGATCTCGTGCAACATGGAAGTAAAATGTTCCATTATGCAGTATGCATGTACATCTTCCTGTAGGGTTTACGTTTTCACCAACATAAACATGTATCTGCGAATGCTTCCCTACCGCTATATCTTCTTTTCTCAGACAAAACTGACGTAACCAAAGCTACACAGGGAAAATATTTAAACTCTACTGATAAACACATCTCGCCCGGTGCACGTAATATGATGCGGGTTACATTTTTTCTTTAACGATACTGCATGTTTAGGATTACTATGGTATAAAACAGTAGCTCTGTCGTCCTTGCCCTCGCTGTATGAATGAAAACTAGTTTCCTATATTAGAAATTGCTCTATCTATCAACTGGGTTATTATCACGTTTCACATAGTTTCTAGGTGCTCAGCTTCTTATATCGTGTTTTTGCGTGAAGATGACAAATTCGCTGCACCAAAATTTTATTAGTAATAACGCAATACACATTTCAGCGATGTCCTTTTCATGCATAGACAAAAAAGAAACAGAAAAACTCCCACCAAGAATGACTCCGTTTTCGAAAATCAGAATAATCCTTCCCTAATTCTCTAAAATATGCGGAGAATAATGCGAGCTGACTTTATTAAGCTGAGAATGCTAATATTGTCCCTGCTGTCTGTAAGTTTCCTCTGGCAAAGTCTCGGTGCCTCTTTTAATAATATACACACAGATTTAAATCTTTACAATAGGAAATGAGTTTAAGGGAAGTCACACTGTACTCGAAAACCGTTTTGACTTAAACAGCTCACAATCGCAATTTTTTTACTCCAACAATTGCTCATTCTGTATGTATTCTGCATTGTCAAGCTGTTATGCGCAAATACGATGAAATAAAAAAGTTTTTGTCGGCAGATCGCTTTTGACGTATTTCCTCTCTCGAGAAAACGTCATTGTCAACAAATTAAATGATGAGCTGACAGAATGCTATGTAATGGAATCTTTCTGTGCACAGCCAAGAAATAGTTCGTCCTGACTACATAGATCCCTGAATAGATGTTCTTCTTCAGTCATCGTGATCATGAAGTCCCAAAACAAAATGAAATTGATTGGAATGTGTTTTAGACGTAAGTGATAGCGAAAGAGAAGCTGGTAAACAAACTGCCTCGTTCACTACAGATCAACCGCAACCGGCGAGTCTTTCACACACAAACCCAGAAAATTACATAGTGAAGGTAGCTCAATGAAAGTTTATGTTTGGGCCTAGTTGATTGTCAAGCCAGATAAATGTTTATCTCTAGAGTCGCCACAAAAATGCTTCTAGAATAAATTCATACGATCTGTTTCCAATAGGTATATAAATTGAAATGGAACGCGTTTGATAAACGATACACAATAAATAAACCTAAATTTGCAGATTTTTGCGTTTTTGCAATAAGAAATTTATGCATGTTGCTTCAATGCTTTTATCGTATTTTTGCGTGATCCTTCAATTCCAATATGTGTATCCAACCTAATACAGTATAGTAACAAAAATAGTGAATTTTTATAACGTATTTCGGGGGACCGAGAGTGCAAACTAAGACGAAAACACGATATTGAAAAGTCTGATTGGCAATGGTTTCATTCCTCCTACGAAGGAAAAAAATACTGTCTTCGTTCCACGAAGCCATACAAAATAGTATTTCACTTGCCTTGATCGTACAGGTGGCATCACGAATCATTAAGCTTAATAAATAATTGTGTACAACGGACATTTATCGCAAAACTTGGAACGCGTGCTGTACTGCAATTATTTTATCACGTAATGGTAGAAAATCCTATCCAAGTGTGACAAACGCTGCGTTTTAATACCGCCAAGGAAGATGTCTTCTTTTCCTGCAATATTACACAGCAAAATCATAAAAAAGAAACATAAATTTATTTTTATGATGATGATGGAATGACGATAGTGACAATAAAACAGATTTTTTTTTTATATTAATGGTTCTACAAACATGGCAGTTTGGTCTTAAGAATTGCCTATAATGCTGCATTGAAATAGACATGATAGGGAGCAAATAGAAATCTAAAATGAGGTAGTTTTCTTAATTAACCAATCTTCCAGATAACCAACTATCTTTTTACCGGAAAACAGCTCGTTTTGAGTCGTTTGATTTCATGATTATGTCAAATTTCCTTTTTTTGTGCTGGGTTCACTGCAACAAGAACGACTACCAAAGCGCTGGGGTCGCCTCATGAGGGCGAGTAGTCGTTATGACAAGGAGTAAAACTGGAATAGTTTCGATCTTATTTAATCATAGCAAATAGCAAGCATTTTTTGTACTGTACGCTAAAAGTGGAAACTACGCAATTTTGAAAAAGAAGCCAAAAGTTATAAAATAAAATTATATAGTGAAGTCCACGAGTTGCGCGGGTGGTAGATGGCCTATCTGCATCCTAATTCACAAAGTATCAAGTAGAAAAAATCCTATTTTTCTAACATATCGTTTGTGGAAATCTATAGTTGTTGTGCAAATAATTTTCGTTACAGCAAACATACATTTGAACTGCGATTGTTCACGAGTAAAACATAGAGCGACACAGTCTTTACACACACGATACTTTGGAAACAGTTTGAAAAGCACCGAAGTAAATGCAATAGCAACCGCTTCCGCTACTGTAATTCGGAACTGTATCTTTGTCGCATTTCAAGATTTCAAGCAGAAAGAAAACGCTGAATATGTAGAAGAAAAAGATCGTAGCTTAACCTTTTCCGTTAACTAATCGTTAGTTGGCTTTAAAATATTGTCTTCATAGTGTAAGCGTACAGCAGAACATACTGTGGACTGCGTTACATATAAACTACAAGTCAGATTCGTTCACATTCCTTGCTTACACATGATTGGACCCCGACTCCAACCTCGATAAAGTATCCTTTACTTGGAATGCTTCCGTTTTTCTCTCTCTCTCTTAATGCCTCAGCACAAAAAAAAACGAACTCTACAAGCTGTTGTTTCGTCTCGAGAGCAGCTTAAGTTGAAGACATTTAGCGCTGTAGCGAGTTTTTTTTTTCTTGTAGAAGAGCATTTCATGCTTTCTTGTAGTGGGAAAGAGTCAAACAATTTATCGGATCCGACTCCTTGTTCTTTTGAGTTTGTTATCTTGATAGAAATATTGTTGCGCTTTTCGTCTTTCCAATGTTTCTCTGCATGTGTGCGCCCAAATACGATAGCAAAAGTAAACCTTTAATGAACGAAATTCAAATATATGGCTGAGTATCCATCCAAGTAATATTTGCTTTTACTGGCTCTAGCGCTCTCAAACGTTACGGAAAAGTGTACTTTTAACTAGAAACACATATTGAGAGGGGAAACTCCGTACACAACTCTTGTTTACCTTTTAAGAGCGAAAAAAGAGAAAATTTTAATGTCTTAAGACTATAAAACTTGCCTCTGGTTGGTATCCAACCAAACGTTGGAAGCGTAAAGCTTTCATATATAATGCATAAGAATGTCTGTCCATCTTCCCTATTCTTTCTTGCCTTTTGTGTTGAATGATAAAAAAACTGAAAAGGAAAGCTTTCTTAAATTTTCCCTGGTTTTTCCCAGGCTTTACTCAGCAGATATTAAGAACACGTTTTCTTCCAGCTTTTGTGTCTCTTTTCCCTTTTTTGTCGTCTTGTTCTTCTTGTTTGTGTAATGAGGGTGCTGTTGCTGCAGCAATTTGCTATCTCTACACCAGCCACCAACCACATCTATATTGTGATGTGATGATGCAGACTGTTTAGAAAAAAAAGATGTTGTTAGCAGCATTCCTAGCTTAACTTCTTGGCTGGTGTGTGAACAACGTTTTCTTCTTCGTCTCGACAATTTCATGGTTTTTCTACTAGTGTAACGCCAGTTCTGCTTGGGTGTTGCCTGCTCTGAGCAAGTGCAAGTGGCGCTCGCGAGCTGGACTTTTTTCTTGCAACTATGTGGCAGAGAATGCGAACCGAGTAGAAAGAGGGTCGGGACATCAGTAGTGAAAAGTGTGCGGTGCTGCAGGTGCTTTTTTCTTGCAAGAAGAAACAACAATTTCATACTTTGTCTTACTACTTTTTTCTCTGTTTTCATCTGGGTTTTTCTATTCTATCTTCGCAACAGTAAAAGAAAGTTTTTTTTAAGAGCAAAGAAAATTCTCGTCTTGCATTGATTGTCACTAGTGCCGTCATAATCTTTATCTCGTTTAGTAAAGGCAACACTTGATTTTTCTGGCGTGTCACTTATTATTAATTTGTTAGCTTTCTTCGTCCCAAAACACTTTCTCCACTGAGCTGTTCAAGGGTATACTACTGAAGAGCCAATTATGCTACAAGTTTCTCTTCGCTTTTACCAATTATTCGTAATAGCTCATTTCCAGGAGAATTCATACCGCCAATTTTCTCACTCGCTATGAATTTTTCACTTTATTCACACTCTACAGGTGACAATTTCGTTGAAGCTGAAAGCGACCCTAGAAACTTCGGTAGAGAAACCCATTAACGCTCATTTTAAGCTTTACAGCCAACATCATCTTGTTTCTTATCAAAACAAGTGGGCTTAAGAAACTAGCGATTTTTGTCCATATTCTATCACTTTTGAACCGACAACTTTCTAAAATTCATCAATCTCAAGCTTCAAATACATCCTGCACAATCAATCCAGTGAGATTATATTTCTAAGAGTGAAACTATTTCCTCCAATTCGCCGTAAGGAGGAAGTTAATAACAAATAGTGTCGGATGCAGAGAATCTAATCTTACTTTCGTCCATGGACTTGATTAAGTACTGAAAAAGTTAATGGTAGGAACACGTCAAATCATCACTGACAGGATTTTACTTTGACGTACAACCCTTGCCTCCCACGCAACATACATTCACAACACCTACAGAAACACAGCCTTTCTTTGAAACAGTATCAAATGAAACAAATACTTTGAACACTATTCATACATCATGTAAAGTGAAGTGTAACTGTTTTTTTCGTTCCTAATGAGAAAGTTGTTGAGCAGTATTCACTTAATATTCCCATTGCATGTTAAAAATTTTCTACTGGAAACTAAGAATACATAAACCAACCGCCAATTAAAGGTTTAGCAAGGATCAAACACTTAGTGCCACTATTTCAACGTATTTTTTAAATCTAGTCAGATGTAAAGTTGACAATCGTGAAATACCAGATATGAAATTATGATCTCATACAATCCCCAATGAAAACCAATACCTGTATTTTTCTACGGAGCTAATCTCGCAAACAAAGACCGAAATATTCTCTATTCTGATACTTAAGTATACATCTTTGTAACAGGGAAAGTGTCTTAGTTATAGTGACTCAAGGTTGTCTCAATGATTTATAATAAAAATCATTCCTACTTAAAGTGGACATCGGAATTGTCCTAAAAGGAGGGGTACCACCAAACCATCTCTTCGACGACTAGTGCCAACATTTTTCTCACTGTATTTAAGTCGTTGATTGGGTAAGACACTTTTTCTGAAAAACATACATATAAACTGTCGTGTTCTATACTAGTATTTTTTTTCTGGCAATCAAAGTAATATAATACTTTTTCTATATATTTTATCAACTGTCAAAAAAGTACATTTTGACGCATACGTTCCTTCTAACTCGCTTCCCATTACCGCACTCATGAAGAAAAGAAAATTGCCAAAGAACATGTTCAAGTGTTGCAGCAACAAGAAAGTTGTGTAGCAGCAGCAGTGGTGAAGTGAAAAGAGACGCGTCAAGACACATTGCATGGTTGTAAGATGTCTTGGAATTTGAAAAAAAGAGAGGCCTGAGTTTCTTGTCTAGAGAGAAACTGTAGTGAGGGAGATTGGCTAAATTTTTTTTTGTTATTTCTCCGCAATGCAGTATTATGCTGAAAACTACTAGCGAATGCATAGCATAAAGTTGGGACCACGGCTTGGCATAATATTGCAGCTACTTCTGTCTACCAAACTCTCAAACAAGAACGCTACTCTATTTAAGTTGCATGTTATAGAGCAAGCTTGAGTGGGCTTAGTAACTATGTAAAAGTTTTTTTACCGATAAAACCGTTTACGGTTCCAAACAAAAAAAAATCGGCTATGAATTACATGAAAACCTGTATCCCTATGTTATTTGAATCGGTTGAAATTCATAGTCAACATTTTATGCAATGTGACAGTTATATTAACAGACTTGTGTGTTGTTCAGTGTATACGACACACGTTTATAAAATGCCTTTATAATGAGTAACAGACTTTTTATATGAAAAGAGAGGGAGAGAACGGGAAAATATTGGTGAGCAAAACGCGACAACATTTTCATCCTGCCAACGACCGTCAAAAAAATAGAAACAAGGAAAGGTTTGGATAGCGAGTAAAAACATAAACTGGTACTGTAATGATTTAGCCGATTTTTATCTATACCTACCAAGCTGGAGATGTATTGGGAGAGATTAATGAGAAATTCGAAACCTGAAGCTTTCTTAGTATGTGTTGGATAGTTATGTTTGTTTACGGTGAAATATTACACGTTGTATGGCGGATAAACAAATGGAAATGAAACTAGAAGTGGAACGGAAAAAAGGTAGTTTGACAAGAAACGCTTTCCTGGGCCTGATCAAGAAGAACTGCATGCTGCTTTTAAATCTGTTTGCTGTGATATTATTATTTTCATATTTAGGACTAACTGCACACATCTTACGCAATGTTATTCTGACATGACATGTTCTGCTTAAAAGTTGTTTTTAATTCGAATTCTTTCAAGTTGAGTGAAAAGTGAAATGAACGTTGTAATGTAGTACTGCATTAGCTTTAGTCTTGCCAATTTCCAACAATATTTCTGATCCCGTTATGCCAAACAACAGTATACAGCATGTAAATGCCACAAATCATCGCAGATAGGACTGGAAGATAACATAGAAAAGTATTAACAGCCTACACCCGACCACCTTTTCCATAAAAGCAAAAAATGGTTTGTAATTTATAGGTCCTAACTATTCGCGGCACAATTTTCTTTCCAAAAGTCAACTTTTCATGCTGTAGTAGAAACAACTACTTCGTCCGTATTTAACTGATTATTTCTATACTTTCAGGGAACACCTATAACTATTATATTAATAAAAAACTTATAGGTGCTGCATGAAACAAGCTTAATGGCTACATTTTCCATATTCCGTCAGCATTTCTAACTATAAACGTATAAACATTTTTCATGGAGCAAAAAATGCAATAATTTTACTTTTTCGATTCATCAAACCTGAAATTTTATCGGAAGCAGTGCAGCTAGACCCAAGTTGGTCGGAAACTGCACACCGATTAGGGTTGAAAAAATATTTGATGCTTATAAAAGGGGACAAAGAATAGCATAGCAAAGCCATGAAAACAGATCCACTGTGTTTGTACACAGACTATGGTGGATTTTTACCAAGGGTTAGGGTTGATCGGTGCCTTTTATTACAGAGCGGATATGAAGGAAGCAGGAAAACCAGTTTGCGAGCAGATCATGCTCAAGGATTTTTAAATGAGTTAGGTGCTCGCATTTGCATTAAAGCGCACACAGCAAGGGAGGTGGATCATTCACATACATCTGTGTACGCTCAACATTTTTAAAGGGGCACGTGTCTCATTCTCTTTGAAACTATCGAGAAAAGACAGACAAAACATCTGTCCGTTTTCCCCTTTTTTATTTTTAATCAGCTGTTCCCATACTGAATTTTTTTAATAGAGAATAAAAATTGTTATTCAACTGTGAATCCTTAAGGTATTGTCCATATTGTATGTGTCCGACAGAGCTGCACACTGGCTTCCAGGTAATCGCTAACATGGATATTATCAACTTAAAAAAGTTGAGTTGCTGATGAGTACGTTGTTGAATGATATGCTGTGGAGTACAAAGCTGGAGGGATATTGAGAGTGCTTTAACATAATTTATCATCTTAATGCCGACTTTTGTACCGACAAAATGTTTTGTTTCTTTTAGCGTAAATGCGACTAAACCGTTTCCAATCTGCAGTTGAATTTTTTTCCATTTTTTTGCCTGAGTTAGGCTAAAAAGTGAAATTTTATTAGGATTTTGTAACCAATATCTATCTGTACTTAACGTATCTGAAATGCAGTCATAGTTCAACATTTCACATATTGCTAGACATGCGCTGACAGGATGTCGTATTTATTCTAGTTTTCGTCTTCTTGAATCTGAAATGTTTACAAATATTTATGCATTTCTTATTGTTTACAGTGTAGCATGTAATGTTATACTAAACTGAGTTTTGAATATGCAACCAAAGAGAGTTAGAGAACCCAAGAATAATTACTTTTTTAAATGTGAATCGCACTTCATTTTTATTATTTACGGGTTTTAAAAAGGGTTCTTGCAGCTGCCGTCGTAAAATCGAAGGGAACCCACGAATCTAAATGCCCAGCAGGCACACGCGCCCTTACAAAGTTCTGTTTGAAATGCAAAACTTCATGATTCCATTTAGACTGACGCAAACGCCAGTGTTAGATTTGGAAATGCCTTGGGTAGAGATTGCCATGTATTAAACATGCCAGCGATAACAATTAAAACGTTATTTTTTGCTTATTGTTTGAACTCATTTTGTCGTGACACAACTCCCCGTGTTGTAACTCTGGCCATGTCGAATCGGTCGTTTTAAATGTCAAATTCAATCCGTTAATATTAAAATGCTGTATAAGTCCCAGGACTAGTCCGTGAAGCAATATGGATGTAGATGATCTAACATTTCCATGCAAAATAGTAAGTGCGGGTACCTCTCTTAGATAGCCATCATGCAATTGGTTTACACTCTCCATAAAAAAGCTCTCCTAGATAGACATCAAACCGGATCACTCTAAACTAGTAAGATGAATGAACTCCTGGTCTATTTTCTGGTTTCCTTTTTCGGACTCCAACTAAACAACCCTGAGAGTAATACAAAAACCCAGGCAATATCACGTATAAGACTAAAATATAGCCCGTTCGAAGCTATTTACTTCATATCTTGATATCGTATTCAATCCAAAATTTCATAATAAAAAAAAAGTCGGTTGCGGGCAATTCATGCGTAAGCCGTTTAAATCTGTTTTGCAAGACATTAAAAATGTTGGGAAAAAATAAGAACATATTACTTGGTTTTTATTTACGCTTAAACAAATCTAAGCATCAATACTTCTTGCCATAGCCAGTAATATTAAATATGTCTCTATTTATAGCCACATGACATTTAAACAATGATTATATCATAGCCCGGGTTCTACACGGATGTAATACGGTATACAGTATACATACGCACTTTTGAAAATGTTCCTCACAGAATACTTAATGCACACTAACCGGACGTTTGATACATGCAGAAAAATCATTTCTGGTTAAAGTGCGCTAAGAAGTAGTAAAAATATGAAGGGTGGAAGAGAACGAGTGTAAAAACTTGCTTTTAATGGTGAAACTCGGCAGTTCTTTTATTGTAATGCCTCACTATAGTATTCGTGCTTATCGATCGAATCTCTCCCAAAATGCCTTTTGTGAACTCTTGCAACTGCTACTTCCACTGCTCTCCTACTCATGCTGCTACCGGGGTACGTTCAATTCGTTTTTTCCCCTGTGTCCCCTTCAAATAACATTTCAACAGCGTCATATTATCGTTGATGATCATGTACAACACTGTACAGGGGCAAGTAAATATGAATCTAACAATGCTTGTATAAAAACCCTGGTGGTTCTTCTCCTGGGTAGATTTTTATACGGGAGGAATACTGCAACAGTCCAGTTTCACTACAACTTCACCCATCATCCTCATCATGATCGGTTTTTACTTTTGTTTGGGATTTGACCGTTGAATTTTTATTCTACTTTTCATTTTATTACTTCTCCCCGAGCAAAACTGGAAAATGCGATCCCTACTGGTTTTGCTTAGTCACCCCTTGACGCTGTCCTTCCCTGTGTGTTGTGCACATGCAAGTCTGGTGGTGGTAGTGACGATTATAATGCGAGATTGCACGGAATGTATAAAACTGAGCAAGAGGAAAGTCCCCATTGTATTTGCCTGTGTATCATGTAGTAATATAACAGACTAGTAATAGCAATCATTTTTAAAGGGCGATCTCGGAAAGGGTTTCAATGTTTGATGCAGTTTCTCTTTCCTGTCTATTTTATCACGGATAAAATGCAGAAGCTTTTTGTCTGAAGCGTACCTATTTATATCGGGTTTTTTTGTATGATACCAAAAACCTATTCCATTTTCTTGCATGATCCATTGTTGCAACATGGGAATTGTTATGTATGCTCTTGTCAGAGAAAAAAATATACGATGCTGATCTATCGGTGCAATAAACACCGAGTTCTGGACAAGAATCACCCTCAGTTTTGTTCCATGCTTGGTTCGGTTCGTTATTGAAAATTCATTCTTCGGTTTTTTGCTTGTCATCAAGTCATTATAAATTGTGTTCAAGTTGTGTTCGTCAAGTTAAATTTAGTTGTGTTTTACATTTAAAAACCTTGGTTTCTTTATTTAAAAAAAAATACTGTTGCAAATTCTCTCTTGATAGTGTTATTTATTACGAAGGAGGAGGCCATAATCCAAAAATGATTATACATATACGTTTTATAAACCTAGTCTGACAATAATTCTTTTGCTATATTAGAAAATTTCAATTTTATACTCGAAGAGTTTTTTGCTAGTCATATTTTTTTAAAAGTAAACCGAGTTATTAGCCAACGTCACGGGTTTTTGTCATTTATCACTTTGAACGCACAACCACGAAAGAAACGCAACGAACATTGATTGTATATACAATATATATTTTTTAATACGCGATATTCAACGAAAGTATTCTGTTAACATACTCATCACCCGGAAGCACCCTGTTTTTCAAACAGAAGACTGAAGAAGGTACGTAAGGATATATCAATTGGTGTAGAAGTAGCAAGCCTACTTTCCACCGGCCAACGCCAGCTTCTATTGTAGGTGTGAAGAACATTTAACAAACATTTTTATCTCATTTATAAGAAGCATATCAGTTTGTACGCATTTCTATCTGTAATTAAGCCAACAAGCTTGTAGTTATGTATAGATGTCATTGCAATTCAAACGCTTCTCAAACAAAATTTATTTTGAAGTTTTGACCCTTCCGGTTGGTTTGAATGACACCAAATCCCCTTTAGTTGTTTACAATGTCTGCAAAAAAAATCAAGTATGAATCGTCTTTTTTTATCGAGTGTCAATTATGAGCTTCAAATTATTTGAGCAATTTCACCGAACACATGTGTACAAAGGCTAAATATGCGTAAAATGTAGACTCTTCAAAAGTACACTACTTGATACATGATTTGTTGATCTTTTTTCTTATCACACCGATCGGCACTTGGCAAGCTATGTGCCAACTAAAATACACAGTGGAGAGATCAAATTCCAGCTTATTCGCACTTTACCACCGACGTAACCAAATACTACCACTGCTTTTACTCTGTTTAAGTTAGCCAAACATGAAAAGCAAAAACTCTCCACTACTGCCTACAGTAAAAAGTACTCTAAAGGTAGTGAACACGGGTTGTGTGATCCTTCAAATAAGTATCCATTCAATTAGCAAGCATCAGAATTATGTGTCTCAAGCATCACCATAACAACCCTAATAATACTGGCATCCACTATGAAACTTCATATTTCTCTTTTTAATATTTCGCTAAAAATAAGTACTAATAGGAGGGCTTCCTTTTGCTAATCCTTTTCAACAAAATCCTTCCCGAGTAGATGATAGCGGTGGCTGCGGTGCTTGCCGCATCATATCACGAAAAAAAAGACGAGGATAAAAAATCAATACCATCTTGAATAAGACGTGAAACATAACGTCCTGCGAGCTTTTATTCTACTTTCCCACAGCTATAGAGTCGATAGAGATGTACGAGGAGAAACATAAAATTTAGCTATTACCATCATGATGATGATAGAAAAAAAACTCTCATCATTTATGTAGGTGGAGTGTCTCCAAAAAAGATGTTTCGCGTGCCTCACTGATTACATATAAAGAAATTGAAAGAAATGCTGGCTTTCTGAAAGGTCTTTTGGCAAAAATAGTACAAAAATAATCTCGAACACTCGGTGTCGTCAACTCTTCCTGACTGTCGTTTTCCATTATCCTTTTGCAATTTAATTAGCCTCATATTGTAGCTACTTTTCACACAAATGACACATTTCGTGCAGATAAACCACTGTTTTTGGTAATTTGCAGAGAGAAATATCTCGAAACGTGTTTTTGTAGAAATAAAAAAGAATCTATTGACTATTCAGCAGCAGCAGCTATTACTTTTGTACAAGATAACTGAATCGTATCCGTATGTTGCGAAAACAGAATTTCGGTAAAATTATGAACAATTTGAAAGATAACCAAGTTAGCAGAGTACTCTTGGACTTGAACAGTTTGCTTGTGGTTGACTTTAAATTCATAATGGAATACAAACAAGGCTTTCTGAAAAGGGCCCTACATTCCATGCAAAGCCGAGAATATAATAGTTCATGGCATCTGCTAGACTTGAGTGCTGCTACCACCCAATCAAAATTAATTAAAAGGATTCATTATTATTCAGATACATACGAACGCAGGTGTGGAGGACATGATTACAATCGGTGGTAGTGATTCCAATTTCAATCTGCTTCAAAATTCTATATCTACACATAAAACCAAATTAATTTGGCGCGATGGACCGTTGAAATAGAGCCGTAAAATTATCACTCTAGCTTTTTTTGCACTGAGTGTCCTTTATAAATATGGATTATCATGTTAATGTATTTACTATGCACACCTCTTATACTATCAGACGTGACGAGTTCAGTAATAAGGTTGTGAACTAGACAAAATGTTTACATCAAACTTATCTTTACCATGCTCAGAGAAATTTCGGGATGAGATTTCGGGTCGATCATGAAACGGATCTATTGGAGAGACGTAAAAGGATGAAGCAGATGTGGCGAGCAAAGACTTTTTAGAAAGGAAAGACAAGCAAAAAGTTCCTGCTATAAAAAAGTAGTTTTTTAGCAGTATGCACAAACCGATTTTGTATTTGCATTACACTTTGGAGCGTACACTCAAACTGAATTTTAGAACGGTTTTTAAAAGTGCACAGAGGCTACGACGAAAAAAAGAAACTTTTTGTAGGAGACAAGGCATGGTTTGGGCAAATGACGGTTATGCGAACATGAAAAGGATGTGTTTTAATAACCTGCAGTAAATCGGAAGCAAGCTTTTCACAGCAAATTTAACAATATTCTCGGCTATCACGTAAATATTCATCTTTCGCAGCTCATTCATTCTAGCGTATGCTTTCTATCCTGAATGAATACCAAACTGTTTATGGTATATAATCATTTCTTATCTTCACACTTGGAGATTTAACAAGCGAAAAAATGCAAGGCCGGAAATATCTGTAGCTGGTTGGAATGTATGTGTTATGCATACACAAACCCATGTTGGAATCAAATGGAACACCGTTTCCATAAAGATATTGGCACTTTGGCAGCATAAAATGAATCCAGCTGTTACAAAATGTTTCTCTCAGAATGACATTAGCACAATGCATAGCTTATTTAGGTTAAATAATAGCTTTCAGCTTGACAATTTGTGACGAATAAAAGTTCAACTCTAGTTAGCTGTCATATTAGCAAGGAAGTGTAAAAATCCTATCTGATTTTACAATCTTAATGAGTTGTTTAATAAAAATATTTCTTTCTTTTTGCTCTTTTTACAGTTATTCAGTCCACTTAGTGACTAAACAACGCCAGTGAGGTTCCGGAACTGGTTGACGTGACCTCTGGTGCCTGGAATTATAATTTTTGCGAAGAACAAGACAATTAAGTGCAGGAAGTATTTCTTGAGCGTACCAGTACTAAAAAACCAAAAAATCTTCTCGTTTTATTTAAATTTCTTCAAATTCTCATCATCAACGGTGTCATCAGCTCATAATGATGCAAAACGGAATGGATGTGACAACAAGTCCTCCTCAAGCCAATGGCTCTATTCATGGGGTGAATGTGGGTTGTGGAATGAGCATGTCCTCAGGATCACAGTCCTCCCCTAACAATGGATCAAGCAACAGTGGACTCGAAGAGAGTAAAACAAACTTGATTGTCAACTACCTCCCCCAGACTATGACTCAAGAGGAAATCCGCTCGCTCTTCTCGTCCATCGGTGAAGTCGAATCGTGCAAATTGATACGCGACAAGATTACGGGTAAGATTGTGCCTTATGCTGGTCCTCAATATTATAAAAAATCATATAATTTTCCTTAAGTGAAAGCACTTAAACAATCTTGAGAGAAAAAGGATTTGTGTCGACACTTTTACTTCTTGGAGTTTTCGTATTTTTTTACGCACGCGCGGTAGGCCAAAGCCTCGGATATGGGTTCGTGAATTACCACAGACCTGAAGACGCTGAGAAAGCCATCAACACTCTGAACGGCCTCCGCTTACAAAACAAGACAATAAAGGTGAGTGCTTCTATTCATATCTCCATACGACTTGGTTACTATGAAAAATTGTTGACAATCGATAGTACATGCTCCAACGGAAGATCAATTTTAACATAGGTCCGTATATAAATTGTACTGGATTGGTTGAGAAAACTTAAAAGAAAATGAAAGAGAAAGTAGCTTAACGCCAAATATTACTGATTTTCCTGTCCCCACACAACCTCAGTTTCAAAATAAGTGTACTGTTTCCTTATTTTCTGCAAGCTATTCATTATGCACTCATGTTTATTCTTCAATGGGAATTCACAAGGCTCGTTTGTAATCAATGAAAGATTTTGGCAACCGTGCTGCCTGTGTTGATTTAACATGAACTGCGCTGAAAGAGAGATAGAAAGCCCAAAGAGAAGCTGACAGATGTGATCATATCATTGTAATTCTTTGGCTGGGACTGCTATTATTACACAGGGAAAAAGACATTCTTTTGTCGCTTCAAACCATGAAAGCCATTTAATTCCAATCTTAATTGAGCTTTCTGTCTTCTCCCTTCATTTTCTTTGTCGATCTTGGAATGCTACGAGAAAATGATATGCCCCGTTTCCATCTCTCTCACTCTCATTTCTCGTTGAATTTCCTTCAAATCATTTCTCATTCTTGTTCAACACACACACCACTCTTATTTGTTCGCTTCACCACTACACCAACACGACTTTAACATTCTGTTTACGTTCAAAAAATATCTATCACGTTCCTTATATATGTGCATTTACTATGCATAAAAGAACAAAGCATTTTTTTATTCTCTGAGTAGCAATCTTTCATCAAGATACAATTCAAACAAGAAAACCAACTAAGAACATGACTCTTTTCTTATAAAAAACAACATGGTAATTTTTAATTGTCTTGTTACTCCTGCCGTGTCATGGGAATAGACAAGGAGCATACTACATGCATAATAATTC
>JAAXOA010001570.1:0-15531 GCA_036561885.1 Salina celebensis
ATATTATGGAGGTGAACCTGACCACGTTCCCAAAACTCACCATCTATTTCACGAAGAAGAAGTTCGAGATCATCCACCAACAAGTCGTTTGGCTGCCCCATGTTATTAACTTTCATTGTTTAAAACAAACGCCTTCCTTACTTGTTTACTTCCTTTGACCTCACCACGCACACCTCCCGAAATCGTTTAAAACAACCAACCGTGTACTAGTTGTATTTAACAACTTTAAAAATAGTCGACTCCTCCCCTCTTTTCCAATTAGGTTTCAAACTTCCGGTATTTCACCGACAACTCAACTTCAAGGTCCAAGATCTACCTCCAAACTTCTTTATCAGTAGTAAACTAATTCCCAGCAACAACTCCAGAGTTAACATGTATCTTCTTCTATACAATGCCGCAATTAATTTAGAGAATTTCGTCTGTTTCCTCATGCTTTGCAGAACGCTGACTCAGTTGATGAACTACTGGGTATAAAAACAAACGACTTTCAAAGACAAGATCGTTAGCGTATTCTCACAAAGCCCACACATCCACTCAATACATTTGAAATGAATGCTTCTCAACATAGCGCAGTACTTCCAAGTCCCTAACATGTGACGGTATAACAAAATATAATCGGATGTTTTGTACGCTTCCAGTTTAATATGCAAGATAGCCGACAACTCGACCTAAAAATTATCATTCATAATGCTTCGTAAAAGCCAAGTTTCAAAACTTTGTTGGTAAAAATTATTCCATTTTTTTCTTTATTACATGTTGTTCTTTTTTCAAAACAAACAATATAACAATTTTCTTCTTCTGTTTTAATTTATGCTATAGAGTACAAACAGTTTTTCTGTAATTTAGCAAAACAAACATTTTTTTCTTGTGGCAGCGTACGTCAAGCGCTGAACGTCATTGAAAAACGTGGCAATTGCATTGGCNTAGCAAAACAAACATTTTTTTCTTGTGGCAGCGTACGTCAAGCGCTGAACGTCATTGAAAAACGTGGCAATTGCATTGGCGAGTGAACAGTGAACTTTGCATCTCTTTTTCAGATAATCTTGCAGTTTTTTATAACAAGATAATAAAGCTTAATCTACAAGTAATTTCAAAGAGGGAAAAAACTAACTTGACAAACAAAGATAATAATTATAGATTCTTGACAAAAGAGAATTGTGATAATAATGCGGAGCTTTGCAGATTCAATAAATTAATTGATACAGGGACAGGATAGGTTTTTCTTATATTGAAAGAATGGAAGATGTCGTTAGGTTTTTCACATGGAAGGGTAGATTTGTGGATTTTAAAACTTTTTCTTAAACGTAACAATAAAACAAGTAGTTTTACACTTACATGCATAATTCGTTTTATATCACCAAATTAGAAAAAATAGCTAAAAAGTATTTTTTTTATCAGTCATTGAAATTGAAATGTTTTTGCACTGTTCCCTATAACAAGAAAACAAATCTTTTTCTATTAACCTTGCAATAACTTATTCCAAACAAAAACATTACACCACGCATAATTTCGTAACAAACTGTATAATATCATTTTTTCATGAACTGAATGACCCCAAAAACTATATCGGAAGTTTAACAAACATAATGTCAATAGCTTTTAAAACTATTGTGGAGCTTGAATAGTAGTGCCAAGCAGTAGTGGAAGACTGATAGTTGAAGACACTATTTCCATTTTTCAAAGTTGTTGTTGAATTCGGCCTACCTGTACAATTAAGTTATTATTGTTGCATTATTTCGATGAGTTTGGGCAAGTGCTGTAAGCTAGTTATCGTCGTTTCCTATCGTGTCCTGTTTAACATGGAAGTAATAAACGAAATTCAAATATTCTGAACGCTTCAAATTGAAGAGAAAGAAAAGTTTAGTTTAGTTGTAGAGGTATTTTTCACACCAAAACTATTCACAAAATAAGAATGTCCTGAGAATTGTGTTTGTTACTACTTCCGTTTTCCTTTGCGTCGTTTACCAGCAGCTTGACCGTTAGAGGAGCTGGCGTTACTTGTTCCATTGCTTGTACAACATCCAGTTTTTCCAGGCACACCAGTTGTTTTGCCATATGCAGAACCGGGAGGAGATTTATACAAGTTGTTAATAAGAGAATCCCATTCGTCAGCTTCGGAACCAGCAACATCATCGAATCCAGGACCGGCACCATGACATGGCTGATTGTGGTGATTTTGATGATTATTGCCACCAGCTACAAGACGATACATAACGCAATGTGCATCAGCCTTTATGTGCTTCAAGTTGGTCTTCTGACATCTGGCCCATTCATTGATTTCCCAAATGTGAGCATCCATGCAAGCAAAGTAGTTCCAGGTTAATCCGAACCATCCCCCTCTCTCTGCCCAAAGTTCACCCTGTAAATAAAGAAAACGATTTGGTTAGTAAGCGGACGTCCTATGAACTCTATTTTTAACATATTATTCGAACGACAATGGAAAGTAACGGTATAACGGTATAAATATACCTCTCTTGCAGCATGATGAATTCTACATTGGGAACAGTAACGCGCAGCAAACAGTGGACGGTCAGTCAAACCTTTTTTGTGTCGAGAATTACACTTGGTACACCTGGAAGAAACCAATAGTTTTGAATCCCTCAAGCAAAAATCAGATGCAGGTATCAAGAAAAATTACTAACCGAATCGTTGAAGAGGCAGCTTCCATTTTTTTGCGTAGTTGTTCCAATAGATTTCCGAGTTCTCCACAAAACTTTTCTTTCGCTTGGGCTTCCCGCACCTTCTGATGGTATTCAGCTCGTTTTACAGGATCACCAACCAACTCGAAGGCTCTTGCCAAAATTTTAAATGCTTCCTCCGCACCCACAATCAAGTTTTTATCAGGATGAACTAAAACAGCTTGACGTTTGTAATATCGCCTGATTGTTTCATCACTACTATCACTGCGTACACCCAATATACTATTTAAAAAAGATAGCAAAACATGGAATTAGTGAGCAAGCGTAATCTAAACCATGTTTCTAATACAAAGGATTTTTTATAAAACAGTAAATACCTATACGGGTCTTTTCCTTTCTCGCTCAGAAGTCTTTTGAGAGCCTCGTCTCCATTGGCAGGTAGCATTATGTTTCGATCCGGTCCCATGAACGATACCATGTGCTCTTCTCCGCGAGGGGTTCCTTTCGCACTATTGTCATCCCCTTTACTACTTGGTTGTCCACCTCTTGAGAACATTGATGAGATTTTTCCTTTCCATTTACTCCACCACTCTCGTATTGTTTGCCACACTTCCCTCTTCCAGCGAACTACTTTATCCGTAAAATTCGGAACAGCCTTGGTTTTAGTCCACGTGTAAAAATCTGCCAACCTGTTGGATGAAAAATTACAGCGTTAAGGAAAACGCTTAAAATATTCTAGATATTTTACGCCTGATTTCCACTTACAAAGATACTCCCAGCGATAATGATAGCGATGCTACATCGGTGACAAGACTCCAAAGCCATGTAACCGCTGAGATCATGTGAGTAAGCCAAATATACACAAGAGTTTCCAGCCGTCTCGCAATGCAGTTTCGCCAGTTCCGTCCTAATTATTAATATACATGTAACTTGAATTAATGCAACAATATCAACATTAACATCACCAAATACTGTCGTTCCTGACCTTCTTTCCTATTTCTCGGTTTCTCCTTCTCCCTTAGCTTCCGAGAATGCGACACAGATACACTACTAGAAGACGTGAAGCCTGTTGAGTTAGCTTTCCTCTCTAAAACAGATTCCTCACTTCCGCTGCTCTTTCTAACGTCCACATCTTCGTCGTAGTTTTCAGATATTTCGGCGCTTCCATTCGTTGCTTCAGATCCACTACTACCAGTACTCGTTCGTTTCTGTGAGTTTTTATTGCAAAAGCTAGAGCTGTTATTGTTTCGACCACGATTGGTGAAAGTCTGCCATCCAATTTCAACTTCCTCGTTTCCATTAAGGTCTTCAACTCCTTCCGGTTTTTCGCAAGGCACCTTCCCATTCTTAACTACTTTCCCAGTTTTACCACCTGCTGAAGCGACGTTCTGGGAAGTGAGTATTTTCCGATCTTGAGGTTTCGGTTTGGTCTGTGAAGTTGAAACATGGTGAGATGGACTGTTAGACGGAGAATTCTTAGATAGGCCGGATTGTTTCACATGGAAAGCTCCAGTCGGCGAAGATACATTTTCTTTTCCTTTCATAAATATTCCTGACATCATGGTCTTCGGCTTAGTAGCTGGACTTGATGACGCCGATGGACATGAGGAAGCCGGAGACGATGCAGTGGCGCCAATAAAATAGTCAACAGATTTTCTGTGACAAAGGTTAGGGACACTGTCACTGTTTGAAGAGAAAGCACTTTGCACTGGGGAAGATGAGGTAGATGACGCTTTCCTAGTCGTCGTTCCATTAACTTGTGCTTTACCTCCGCCAGCTTTTGTTAGAACTTCCAAGTAGGATGGCTTCTGAATAGGACAAAAAGTAATTATTATTATAAAAGACACACAACCAAGTTGATAGCTTGTGAAACATTTATTAGCCTGTGAAAAAGTCTTACCCCTGGTGTTTGTGGCCTTGATGTCGAGTCCAAAGATTCTCCAGGCGAAGCAGCTCGATTCTCTTTAGACTGCTCCTCAGGCAAACTCACATGGTTCACTAACTTTTCGCCTACCAACTTGTCCGTAGTCTGAACGACCTGTTTCCTGATGGGATTGGGATTACTGACTACTCTGGTCGTACTATCTAAAATATTTTCCTGCCTTCCAATGTCTACTTGCTCACTGCTGATCGGAGTGAAACTGTTTACAAACATTGGTCTCATATTATTCCCCATCCCTTCGGGCTGTCGTCCAGGTAGAGCAAAGTCGCCAAACAGATCGCTGGGTTCTGGTACCATTCTGTTCGCTTGACCAGTAGATGGGCCAAAGTGCGTGTAAGTACCATTGCACATTGACATGGAGCCTGCGAAATTCTCGATGATTGGATTTTTCAATCCTCCAAGGCTGTTTACGGGCTTCCCATCCCTGTTCTCGTGGCCCATACCATGTCCGCTCATTCCAATCATCTCGTTGGGATACGGTGAAGAAGACTGTGAACTGATGAAGTCAGCATGTCCAAATCCGTCGTACCGTTCCGTATTGCTTGCCGAGTTCAATAGTAAATTCAACCTGGTCTCTAAATCGTTTGAGTCACCGGGTTGATTATGCATTCCATGTTGAGGCAAATGTCCAACAGGTTGTTGTGAATGGTTCATGGCGCCAGACTGCGTCGGAATGGGTCCATAATAGTCATACCCTGGTGGAGGCGATGTCACAGGAGGGACATGGTGATATCCATTCATTTCATATTGTCCTTGAAGCCCGTTAGGTGCATATTGAGGTTGCGGTTGTGGCAAAATATGCGTCTGATTTGGGGAAACTGAACCAGGCATTCCCATTGAGTAATTGATAGGATTCTGATAAGATGGAGGAAACTGGTACATATCACCGTATCTTGGTACAGAAAATCCAGGGGGTGGTTGGTTGTTGAATGGTGGTTGAGAGGGCAGAATCGGTGTAAAATTCGCAGGAGAATTAGGTGGTGGTCCTAAATGAGTTGTTGCGATTGAAAACACAGAGTTATTGTTTCGAAATGATAATCCTGGGGATGTGCCATCACGAGAGGAGGATCCAGAACTGGAATCTGAGGGAATTCGAAGTCTTTCTTTATCCATAATGCTGACATTCCAAGTGTCAATCGGATTTGACAAACTGCTCACTATTCAAACACACACAAGCAAATTAGACTTTTCTCATAGTTGTAACTCATACTAAACATTTAAAACAAGTCTAAGTAAAAAAAAATCTGCAAGATACTTTACAAAATACCCACGAAGCCTTGCTACACCTAGGAGTGAGAACAAAAGTTTCAGTTAAATATTTCAAATCAATCTTAGTCTGTCCTGGAACAAACACTCACTTAAATTGACGTAGTCTGCTGTGACTAGACAAAATCGCTTGATAAATCACATAGCAGCTAGCAGCTGTTTACAACTTTTATCCAGCGGAATACCCTGCTCCTGCTGTGTTTGACTATAATTTACCTAATTGGTTCTAGGTTCTAGAGGAAAAAAAATGTTTATCTGAATGAAACAATGATTATACCGATAAGTCGTTACTTTAATTTAAATTAACAGAAACAATCAACTACGACGATTGACGATGCTAACATTGCTAACTAAACAGTAGTTGTTTTCCGGAAAACAATGAAAGAGGACATGACTACGACTTGGTAATGAACTCGCTGTCTGCAAGTTACTCTTTTACATCTAACTTTGGCTTTGAATCTCGTCTAGAGTGATATTGCTATTGCTAGTACTCTTCTTTGCTATTTTTGCTGGATGGTAATCACTCACAACCATTCACATTTTGCACTATCCACTATCCGGGATTTTTCGCTAACCTTGCTTCAGGATTAACAAGTTTATCTGCAAACTTCCAAATGAGCCTTTACCAGCCAGCTTCCAGCATCAAAGCATTTGCTAAAAATGTGCAGCTTAAGTTAATGAATAGCTTAATAAGGCCACGCAAGCAACTTAAGCACTTACAAATCGCAGCAGTTTTAAAATCTTTGACATGTGACGGCACAATAAAACTTGGAAAAATGCAGGTAACTTTTTGCAATGTAAAAACAAATATTATAGTTTGTATTGGAAGATGTTGAGCAAAAAGAATGTTGAATTGCTATGAACCTAGGTAGTCTTCTAATATTTTATCATAATTGGCAATGCAAAATATCTCAAAAAAATTATATGGTGAAGTAGCTCATAATTTTTCGTCTGTACTTATTTTTGTTGTTATATTCAAATTCAAATTATACATCCACACATAAATTGACTTGGAACATACCATAAATCTCAGAAACAATGATGTGTCTTGTTAACGCTCAAACTGTCACCACTTCCACTGTTTCACTCCTTGCACTCTTAACCAGTGTCTCGTTTTCATTTACTGAATGACGAAATGTATGACCACGTTTCGCCTCTCCATTCATTAACTCTGACGTAGTCAATATTCTAATCTACGTTTCTTTTTCTTTATCTAACAATACAGCTAACAACAATATGCCACATAGAAAACAAACTTTATGCTAATGCACTTCGTTTCTTGTACAACGTGGTCTTCCGTAACAACAAAAACTCTTGTAACAACACTCCTAATTAGTGTTTTCTTAGTCTAAACCATATTTACTTATTTTATTTGTCGATCACACCAAAGCACATAATCAAACTATTCATATTGCAGCTATTTTTACATATTTTATTATAATCTTCTCTTTTTCCCTGTGTGCTCTTTATGTTATTTACGGCAAAAGTTGTGTAGCATGAAAAAAACACACATAAAAGCAAGAAAGAGAGCCAGTTCTAAAATGATATGATGATTATGTCCATGTCCCCATCATCATGTTCTTGTATGATCATGTCCATAGAGAAGTAAAATCCCTACTTACTCCGCTATATTCCTTGCTTTTTTATCCTTTAAACATTGTTGCCCGTGCTGCTGCTGCATCTGCCACATATACATTTCTTTCTTTTGATTTTTCTCAACTGTTTTTTTGTTATAAGCGAGCCAAAACGGAGTATATCCGTAGCTATTTCAAGTGACGCAGCTTGATATAGGGTTTTTTCTGTGGTAGCGTGTGCTATCTAGTTCATACTGAAAATTTGAATGCTTTTTACATAAAAATTTTAACCCGTGAACTGCCTTGCAAGTCTGATGTCGTCGGCCATGGAAGTCCTGCATCGCATCAGTTAATGCAAGAAAATATAAATTTATTTACTATACTCTAGTTTTATTAAACGTTAAAGATGACCTAGCAAATAACAGTTTGCATTGCAGTAATGCGTTAACCGGTTTGGGGCAATGCGAGAAAGATCTTAACAGATTAATTACGCATTAGTGTTAACTTGTGGAAAAGGCGAAACAAAAGCGAAGCAGGCCAAAATTAAAACTTTTATAAGACGTTATTACGCCTATGCTGTTTTACATACATTAGAGCGAGCTAGGACTATACTTTTAAGTTTCTTTTGGTGATATTGTATAGATTTTAATCCTGGTTATACAACCACTGTACTGAGAGAAACATTTTTATGTCTTGTATAGAAATTCTTTTTGGATATTGAGGACTGACTGTTGTTGTGTGTGGTTTGAAGTGTATCATACACACAAAAACCAGCATGGTTAACTTCAAGCTCCTCACATTGTGTTTTGAGTTGCATACAAAGTACTTAGGGTCTTTACTGAGATATAGTTTTTGTTTCATGTGTTGACTTTGTAGAAGCGTCTTCTTCACATAATCATTATGATATTTTTCGTCATATCCTTTCTTCATTACTGACTCTTCGTATTCTCGATGGATGTGTTGCATGAAAAGTCGGAAAGTTAAGTGTCGTGTTGGACAAAAAATGATACTCCTAGTGGGTACGCAATAAGGATTATGCTCTTGTTCATTGCATCGCTCTAAATAAAAAGTGCACTAACATTGCTAGTCATGGGTTGATCAGGTTAGAAATTATCACGACTTGTGTGAACCTTGATAAAATGGATTCAACTTCGGTGTCATTGTTCAGTCGACATAAATTTGCCTGAATATAGAAAAAAAGAAACGTTTACGCTTGGCTTATGGTGTGGTCCACACAGGTCTGGTGTATGAGGATTTCTCATTGACATAAAAACTGACGGTGACGCTGACTGGATAATCGTTTTGCATCAATTGAAGCTACACATTTTAAAAGCCCGTGTAATTTTGGGGCAATTTAAGCCAATGCATCGATAACGAATTGCACCAGACAAAAAAAAACCTGAAATAGTTTTGATGACAAAAGCAATCATGAATGGTGCATCTGCATCCCTCCACACGCGTCCCTAAAAAACAAAAAAATAAAACTATCCCAAACTGTTTTCCAGATGCCAAAAGTTCTGTCCTTTTTGTTAAGCCACACCTGGACACACAACTGTCGAGTCGACTGAAATAGCTCCGAACCCAAGCTCATTTAGTATTACACATTACATTTTTCGTTCGTTTTTATTCTATTAGCAAAAAATGTCGTATCATTGCCACCAATTGTCATGATTTCATGATTTGCCATGAAAAATGCCCATAGGCTAAATACATCTGCATAGAAAAACTCAAAAGCTGCGAACTGACAGATGACGTTTTCATGCAATAAGCTTCAAGCTATGTACAAATTTGATTCGCAGTTTTCAAAATATTCGAAACGATTAGCTCAGCGGTGCCTGCAAATTAGGTTCCTTTCTTATAATATGAACCTTTGAATCATATTATCTATCATCTATGCTCCCTTGCCTTTGAATGCTGCATTGAAGAGATTCGTCGAGATTGAGAATGGCGTTCGTTTTCGTTCATCGTTTCGAAAGAGTTTGGATTCTTAATGCAACACTGCCGACAAAGATGCACGATCGGCAGTCTTGCTTGCTTCATCTCTGTGTTTATGTCTGACTGAACATATGGTTGACTTTCTCTCGGTGCATCGTGCTGACTTGTCACTAGACTAGTTTCCTAACTATTAATTAATTGCTCGCTCACAAGCTAATTGCATGGAACTTAATAGTTCCACTGGAAAGGGAGTGTAGTTGATAAAGAGAAATATAAAAGTACTGCAGAAAAGGTGTAAATTGTGAGGACAAACCGTGGTATTTCAAAATGACTCAAGTAATTTGTAATTTTCAAATTTGTACAAAAATTCATTGATCTATTGCATTTAAATTTGTATTTTCTTGCATTTCAGATGGATCTTAACAGCATTCCAATCGATATACATGCAAACCGCCTGGTGGATTGGTTGATAAGCCGGCATCATTGCACGAAAGAATGGCCAGAGAAAATTGCGCTGGTTCGGCAGAAGATAAATTCTGCGATTAAAGACATGCCTGAAAATGCTACTATTGCCAAACTTCTCCGTGAGGCGTCTCGTAAGAATGATTTTAAATCTAAACTGAATTCAGGTTTGTTAGGATTGAGTAACATCCTGTTTTTTTGAATGTTTTATCCTACAGCTATCAACTACTTCCACTGTGTGAAGATTGTAGGAATCCTTAAAGAAACGGAAGCAGACACCAAGAACTTCCTGGGAATGTATGGCTCTCAGAGAATGAAGGATTGGCAAGAAATAATCCGGCTTTATCAAAAAGACTGTTTGTACTTGGCCGAGTGTGGAGCGATTCTGGCACGAAACGTGATTTATGAAATACCTGCAATGAAAAGAGCAATTACCAAGGCTGAACAAACTCAACAAGAGCTACAGAAAAAGGAAACTTCGGGGAAAAAACAGGCTCAAGAAATGAGAGATAAGTTTGTACAGAGTTGTAGTCAACTGGGAATTAAACTGGAAAGTTATGATCCAAAGAATCCAGAGGATAAGCCTCCAAGTGCTGCTGTGATTGGTAATCAACTTGTGGCTTTGATGAGCAAAGAGCTTCCTGAAATATTTGGAAAGATTGCAGATAAAAGTAAAGACGTTGGCGCTGCGGTAACTTTCTACAGACAGTTTTTGAAGTCCACTATTGGACTGACAGATGAAGCATCGTGTCTTGGCCTTTTGCAACTTGTTATTGGTAAGACTAACAGTAGATTAATTATCAACAGTTTTACGCAGGTACAAAATTAACATTGGTTTTTATTCCAGAAAAGGGTAATGTGACAACATATGAGTGGAAGTATAATGAACCACCACTTCGCGTGGAGCCTCAAGTAATCGACTATGCGTTCCAAGACGACCAAGATGATGGTGGGATTGATTTAGACTTGGACGGTGGTGCTATCGACTTTGGCGATGATGTTCAGCTAGAAACAGGTACAAATAACAGACGGAGACTGTAGTTATCAATGTTTGCGATTAAAACATAGGTGTTATTTAGTGAATAATTGACATTAATTTGTTTTAGGTGACATTGATTGGGGTGGAATTGAAGTGGACGGAGATGGAGCGATAGATTTTTCTATTGACAATGTTGAAGTTGAGACGGCTGGGATCACTCTCGAAGAAGATGGAGTAGAAGAGTGGTGTCGCAAGGAATGAAGAAGCATTGAGTCTTCTTGAAAATGCAGAAACCAGAAACTTTTTCATCGATGAGCTTTTAGAGGTATTTGACAACAATTTATATTAATTTGGAATCCGAATCAAGTCAAATCTAAAACCCTTACTTCTTTAAAAAAAATCATAGCTTGAAGGCTTTCTTAGCCAAAGAATTGACGAGAAGAAAAACGAAAAAGCAAATGAAATGATGCTTTCTTCACACGGAGATACTCTAAGTATTGAAACTCTGCACAAAATATGTCCAGCAAACAAACCAAATATTGACAATGTTTAATGAAAACAAAACGAAGCAGCTTTTGCTGGTCAGGGAATCAAAAAGGTATGACTGTTAGCTTTAGCCATTCAAATATTTGTACAAGGTTCCAGAACTGATTTGTTGTTGTTAATCAACAGGTACACTACAAGAATCATCGATAACCTTTTGCACAACCTTAAACTGGCTAAGAAACTGGATTACTCTTCTGAGGATGCTGGCTCCAAACGAAGTGCTCTTAACGCGGAGATCGAAAACATAAAACCTCAAATTCAAAAATTAACAAAGCAATGTAGGGAATTGCAGACCGAGCTGACTAAGGAAATATCAGCGAAATATAACAATCGTACTGTTTATATAACTGGAGGTTTGTAGTGTTTAGTGTGTATTGAATGTTTAATGCGGTTCATGGTGCAAAAATAAACAGAACTCAATGAGAAAGATATTTTTTATTAACATAGAATATTTATATTCGAGGTTTATTCGCTAGTTGTGTTTTAATCAGGTTTTCAACAACTGTATTGAATAGATGGCAAAACCCCCAAACAATGATGTACACGACTAAAGCAATTGAACGGTAAATAATAAGAATGTACAAACGATGTAGATTTTTTTAAAAGAACAAGTAAAAATATTAGTCCTATGCATTGAATTTAAAATTATGCACTCTTACATTGTTTCCATTTATTAATCTTTATCGTATATTTTCACTCAGATCGTTATTTGCTCACAGTTGTATCCAAAAATAATTCTTATATTAAAAAATCTATCAAATTGTTTTAAGTACCACGGTCATAAACAAGTACAAAGTGACATTCTACAAAGTTCGTCCATATCGAAGATAATCAATTCATGCGACTGAAACCAAAACGGATTCTATTTTAATAATAATAATAATTTAGGCATTTCAAAGCTGGCAGTCAGGTACGCTTTGTGAAAACGAAAATCAATTTTTGCGATTGTAGTATGCTTGCGGGGATGTTTCATCGTTCCAGGTACCTATAACTGATATATCTCTGAATGCCCCAATGTTTCTAACAACGTTAAAAGACATCTTTGAATGAAAGTGAAAGCATCTTTGGTCTATTTTGTTGGAGACAATAACCAGAGTCGAGCCAGTCGACTAAAATTTGACTTTCTGTTGGAAACACGCCAACATTTTGTCTAACTGACAATCTTGTTTGTTGACAGCATTTGTCGCAAAATTGGTCTGAAAGCAAAAGGTGCTCGATCCGGAAATGCCTCCGCTCAAAGACAACTTTCACCCTCCCTCATGTCGGCTAATGATCACTTTTTTTTTGTATAAACAAAGATAAGCAAATTGAAATTTTCATACTACTATAATACTTCAGCTCCGAGTTTTCTATTTCAAATTGTGATTTCGCAATATTGAACATAAAAAGACTAAGTCTAGAGGTACGCTTGTAACCAAATATAATATTATTGACATAACAGGACTTTTTAAATATTTAGAGATTGATTTTTCGGGAATATACAACGTAAATGTACAATCATTCAGTATAATATGAATTTTTAACTTATTTAATATTATTACGTGGTCAGTCTTTATTGGCACAGATAATAATATGCTTTCCAGTTGAAACATCCAACTTTGCGCACTTCCAATAAAATATAAAATAAAAATCAGTTTGTATATTGTTTGATCACTCTACAAGTATATCAATGTATTTTTGTTACGTTCACCAAAAGGGTTATAGAATTTTGTCATTAACATGTACCTTTGACCTTTACACGACCTACTGACTATCAATAATATTTTGAGTAAAATCTCGACTTGTAAAAGGAGAAATCGCGGTATACTCTGTTTGTTTACCATTATAAACTTGAATAAATCTGAACTGTTCTTTAAAATTAACGAAATTAAGACATCCTTTTAAGTATTTACGAAAAAATCAGTCGATTTTCAAACCGCAAAACTTCAGATCGTGGGGTACACAGACATACCCCTATATTGATTCCAATTTTGACAATAAAAATGTTGTTTTTCTCAAATTCTCAATGAATATAGTCAAAGGTATTTATGATATCGATGGACAATGGGCGACTAGCTCGATAAAATATACCCAATTTTGATGCATATTTCAAAACGTATTCAACATGAACAAATTTGTGATTTAACTTTCACTTGATTGCTTTTCATATGTCATAATGGATTTGTGGCAATGCTTTCTCCAGTTTTGATAGTAAAAGCTGTACACAGCTATATGCATCATGCTAATGTATAAAAGGTAAAGCTTTTGATTATTTTACTGCTGTTGGACAACCAATTGGTCAACGCTGCGAGTTTTTTTCGACCGTTTTTCACGGTTGTAACTGAGCTCTTTGTCTCGTCGTTGAGGGGATGTTTCCGAGTGAAATCCGGGATGGCTTTGGGGGTGTCGATGGTTCATTGCAGCTATTGTCGAAGGGGACACATTAGCTGTTAAATGGCTGTGTAAAGAAATCGCCGAGAGATTGTGAGTATTTGAGTGGAAAGGGTAGTACTCGTGAGAATTTGTAGAGCCCTTTTCATTCCATGAATGGTAACCCGCACTCGCTCCAGAACCTGACAAGGATGGGGAACTGGAAACAGACCTTTTTCTACCATCGCGTGGCACTACCCGCGGTCCCACTGCTGCAGGAGCTAGACCCTCCAGTTCTGCTGCATCCGGTACTTCCAGAGTGAGTTTCACTTTCCTCGCCACTTGCTCGTCCGAAGTCGTTACACGGCGGAGCTGGGCTGCTTGCTGAAGAATTACCATCTTGATATGATGCATGAAACGACGAAGATGAAGTTTCAGTAGAACCAACTGGAAACAATTAAAGAGTGTTAAACAATTAATGAGTCTCCTCTAAAACAACCTAAATGAGTAAGAAAAGAAACAGAGTGTTTTGTGTGCTAAAGTTTGACTTACTTCGACTATTTCCCATGTTTGAGTCTTTGCTGGACGGTGCTGACCTTTGATGACCAAACCGACTAGAAACATAATGATTTTCTCGATACGTCCTCCTATTTGGTTTTAATAAGTTTGATCCAGATGATGTTACAAGAGGTAAGGGAACGTGGTATATTTGTAGGTGGGCTGAAATCTGCTGCCTTTTCTCCTTCCACAGTGGAAACTTCTGCATCTGTAACCGTCTCACATTTCCCCTTTTTGTCAGTCCCCACGACAAAGCAAACGCTGATCGTAACCGGATATAATGGAGGAGCAGCCGCAACACATGTATCAAATTTATTCATGTATGGACCTGCCAATGACTTGTCAAGTGTAACAGGGATGTAAAATCGCCCCTTCTCATGAAGTGCAAATGCAGGTATTCCCTTTCCAGGTGTAGCTTCTTCTCCGGTGATAAATATTGGCAATGGGATTTTATGCTTGCTTGGACCATTTAGATTCTGCATGGCTGCCGCGAGATCTTCCGGACATGGCTTCACTTCATTTACATCGTGACTTGTAGAGTTGTCCATATCTAGAGCCACTGAGGTACCACACGACTTGGTAATGTCCATTGTGGGGCTATTTGGAGCTGCCGATGAAAATACATTTCTATCTTCAGGTGATGTTCCTATGACTGAGATCTGAGGCCCTGATTTTCCCCCTGTGCATATCGCTCCTCCTGACAAACGCCGTTGATTCATTGGGCTTTGCGGTAGAGGTTTACTCTCCGTTTCTTCCCCTGCAGATTGATTCCCGTGATGTGAGACCTTCATCGCGTCTTCTGGACCAGGAGTATCCATCCCGAATTTCTTCAGTATCACTAGAAATATCGATTTCTCTCTCCGCTTCCACAGCTTCATGTGGGCCACCACATTTACCTCCGCCACTTGCAGACGTGAATCGGGAGCGGTCATCTATTGTTTGGCAATCAGCAGTGAAGCGCTGCTTAATGTTGCTTTTAAACTTGTACCGATGGGCAGAGCTTGTTGATGAGTTACCACTTCCATCATCAGAGGAACGACCATTAGACCCATTAGCGGGTGAACCACTATGAAGAAATTACAATATGAACTTAAAATGCAGTCAACTATAAAAACGTATAATCCCAATATGAAAAAGTATACAAATATATAGAAAATATATTTTACCTGTTGTTAGATGAGGAATGACTGCAAATAATCGAAGGAATTGGAGGTTTTGTTGACATTCGGCTGTTATTTTTTCCATCCGATGAAAGTACGTCTGAGGTCTCAATAGAAAGTG
>JAAXOA010001571.1:0-15522 GCA_036561885.1 Salina celebensis
AGCTAAGAGGATGTTGCCGCAAAAGACGCGATTAATTGCTTGGGTTGTGTCATCTTGCGATTCATACTCTAGAAGGGAAGTTTTGGTCGATGCCCTCCAGAAATATATTCCAGTGGACGTGTATGGTTGGTGTGGCATTGGATGTCCAAAACAAGGAAGTTGTTACAATCATGTTGGGAAAACTCACAAGTTTTATTTGTCATTTGAAAATTCTCTTTGTACGGATTACATCACGGAAAAGTTTTTTGATGCAATGTCCTCGACAATGGTTCCAATTGTATATGGCAGTTTGGAGGAGTCAGATTATAGCGCAATAGCCCCTCCGCATTCTTATATTGATATGAAAAGTTTTAAATCAATAGAAGACCTGGCAAGGTACTTGACGTATTTGGATAAAAATGACACTGCATATCTGGAGTACTTCAAATGGAAAGACAAATACGAAGTTGTATCCGTTTCAAGATGGTGCGAATTGTGCCAGAAAGTATATTCACAGAGTGATCAAACCGGAAGGAAATGGTATCACGATATATGGAGATGGTGGAACTATCAGAAGTATGAGACAGTAGCTGAAATGGGGAAACCAGAAGACAAAATTGATCATGCTTATGCAAACCAACCATTGGGGCCAAAAATATGCACATCGCCAAACGCGCTTATCGGAAATTTAAGTGCGTCTGCCTCGGGAAGTTCACCGGATTTCGAACCCAGTCTTTTCAACGGCAGAATACTATCTAAATATTTGGAATGGGCCATTGGTTTTGCATAGCGCTATTAATGTATATCTTTATACTTTATATATAGTAATTGAAACCAACCAAAAATTGCCATTTGAAATCTTCTTGTGCCTTATAAAATTGGTGTTGTCTTTCCCTCTAATCCGTCCTAAATGACCAATAACACAAAACGCGACAGTTTGTAATGATATTTGCTTGTACATGACTACATTCCTGTCCTATACGCGTTTTGTTAAGTAGTTCGTAATTTTTAAAAAAATGCAATAGTCTTTTGTATCAAATATATTTATAATATTGTCGAATTTATACATTCAGCTTATTACAAAATTACTTCTCTTGTTTGTACGCAAACAGTCATGTTCATGTGCACTTTTAAAATCATGGAGTACGACCTGCGACGGTACCGATGGCAGTTGTGTACGGAATGAACTGCAGGACTACTAATAAACACATTCCCAGAAATTACAGCAATAAAACATGGAACCGTTTTTTATATTTGTGTCCTTCCGGTAGCGACGACACCATTTTCCTTAAAGCTGTCAATATCACCCCAGACAATGTCACAACGGCTCCAACGACACTAGGTGAAGCAATGATTTTATAGAGAAAGTTTGCAACTACATCATACATCATAAATTACAGCCAGAGTGAAAATTTCTGGTCCACGTACTCTCGACGACATAAAAACGTTTAGCTCTTCTACATGTAAAAAAAAGCATCCATTTCATCCGTCAGCATAAGCGAGATGAAGACCAGAAATTTTCGTACTCTCAGTAAGGTGGACTTCATAAATGTACCTGAACAGATCTGGATCCACTCCAAGAAATATGGCCTGCCAAAGAAAGGCGAATACAACTTCCGAGGTCCGTACAAGAGCAACAGGCCCTGCTTGCTCATACTTTAATGCTAGAGTTATACACGTTTGCGCGAAAAAAGCTAAAAACGCAGAGATCACTATCAGGCCAACTTCAGAAAAGTTTCCAGGAGGCTCAAGAACTCCAATAAATGTCGCCACAACGAGGCTCTCCAGAAAACCCCATGAAGCAAAACAAAGGTTGATCAATGCATGGTTAACTTTGCGAAGGTAGCGGATGACAACATAGCAAATAGTTAACAGAATCATGCTACTGAAACTGGAGGCAACTCCAATCTAGAGATTTAAAAAATTCAAGTCAGATTTGGCTTTACTCCATTCATTTTTTTTTAATCCATGATTTACCATTGTATTCTCATCGACACTCGTTGCTCCAGTAAGAATCGGAGGCTTACTGATAATCCCTACCCCAACCAAGGCCAACAACGCAGTCAGGACTGGAACAACGCCACACTTTTCTCCCAGGAATATAAATGCGAATAGAGTAACAAAAACCGGGGCACTTGTGCCTATCACTATGGAGTCAGCAATGTTTAGATATTTAAATCCAAAGAACACAAAAATTATGGAGTTGGCACCCAAAATTGCTTGAAGCTACAATTCCAAAAAAATCAAGTCATTCGTTTGAGGATCTTTCTTGAATTGACATTATCTTACCATTAAAAACACAGTTGTTGACCGAACTGGCCATATTGGCTCCAACACTTTTTGCTTTTTACGTAAAGACTGCATGCAACAAAAATGGAATTGGGATCAACATCATAACTGCAAATCGCCATACTCCCAAGTTCAACGGATGATAACCCAAAATTTTGATGATTAATGCACTAATGGAAAACTGAAGGGCCGCAAGTAATGCTAGAAAAATTCCAAGTAGTCGTTTCAATCCCTTTTGCTCCTTCCCAGTGGACTGAGGAACCAACGACAGGGCTTCCCTTTTCTGTGCACTCGACAGCTTACGAATACTTTCACCAATGATTTTGTCATTTGTATCATTTACAGGGGATGACACACATGATACTTTTGTCAGGTCATCGTCCCTAGTAAGTAATTTCGATACCTCTTCAGTTTCATCTTCCCCTTTATGTTTTTCATCCAGTGTCAAATCCTCGTTCACACTCATTGTTAACACTAACTGCTTTAACCGTTTGCGAACAAACACTTGTTCCAAACCGTCTGACGAAAGATCTGGTTCCCTTTCCCTCCACGATCTTCGGCTAATTTCCGATGCTGCCTCCCGAAACCAAACGAAGTAGGTTGGAAATAGAAGTGCGTTTTCAATACACACTCGGGTAAATCCAACTAAAAGACACACACTGCCGTTGGCTTCGCAGTTGTCGCTCCATATGTGAAATAATTCTTCCGCCAAAAACCATGCAAACAATTTCAATATTTTGATAATTAATCATAAGGCAGTTTTATGGACTATAACTCCGCATATTGCAAACATACAAAATAGAATGTTTGTAGGGTTGTATCATTTCATGGTTTTTGCATTAATAAATCAAGCCCGTCACAAACGGCATTGTACCACTTTTTTGTGAAGATGATTGTGAATCAAAAACACTTGATAAGAGCGTTTTATCATCGGGAAGATACGTATGTAGGTACATAAAACCAACAACCACAAATAAATATTTAGTATTCTGGCTTGCATGAATTGAATTACATTTAACCAAGTCCACCCGATGACGATTCAATTACAAACGAAAATGAACATTTTCTTTCATCGATTCGTCAACATTCATTCATCGCTCCAATTGCAATGTTCAGCAGCAATACACCATCAGCGCTATAAATCTCAGGTAGATCAAAACCTGACGTGAATCTTGTGTCACACGGATTTTACTTAAATATTAAATGGCTACACTGTAAATTGCATCATTGGTTTTCATATTGTGTATTCGCAAATGGCATGAAATTATTCAGATTTTTTTTTTCTCACTCTCTCTCATACCAACATGGTTTACCGTAATCAATTCGGCAAGGCAGAGTTGGTGGGTCAAATGTCAAGGATGAAACATGTGCTTGCAAACGATTGTCAAACTACATACATCTAATATCCCAATCTTACTAGGATGAACCCCGTCGTCTGGCCAACAAACTAATATAAAATTTATGATTGAACAACTTTTTACAGATAATCGCACACTGATATATTAGCATAAACGAGCATTCATTATTTACAAATAAAAATTAAATTGCTTCAAGAGATAGGAATCACAGTACAAAACACGAGTTTAAAAAACTAATTTACAATGACACTTGCGCACATGCACATTTGCATGTCATAAAAGCTGAGATTATACAAAGTATCCGGATATTCTTTCGATTCCAAAAATCGCACATGATGCGTTTGTCCATTCCGCTTGCTATCCATATTCGGGCGTTTCTCCTCTATTTGGTTACAAACCAAAAGATTTTTCTCAGTCTATGTGATTCCTCCAAGGTTTGAATGTACTTTTTGAAAGCGCATAAGAAAATTCCACTCATCATCACGAGGGCACCAACAATACTAAAACACAAAAAGGCAAAGTTTTCAATAATGTTCCACTTATCCTTATGGTTGATAAAAATAGGTTCACAAAATATGCAAATTGTACCTAATCATATCGGGAAACTTATTGATGAACACCATTTGCCATAAAAATGCAAACATGACATCGCTTGTTTTCACTAGAGCAACAGGTCCAGCGTTATCACATTTTAACGCAAATATCAAAAACATTTGACTAGCACATGACAGCAATCCAATCGCACACGCTTTCAAAATATCAATACGTTTCCGTTGGAAACTCCAAAACACCGAAACCCCACGCAAGACAAGCTGCTTCAATCGTCCCAAAGCCAGCAAATCCAATTAGTGTTATGCAATGATGGATCTGAGCTAAATGACGAATCATGACAATGGCACAAGCCATAAACAATGCACAGAGAATTGCCAGACCTGCTCCAATCTGAAATTTCAGAAAATCCTTGAATTTAAAAAAAGGTCTGAAGGTTCCACTGATTCACAAACGCAGATGAATCGCTTACCATCAGTTCAGTGTCTAATACTTCACCAGTCAAAATCGGAGGGCGCACAATCATAGTCACGCCCATGAACGTAACCAGGGTAGCCAAAAACATGAAGATTCCTCCAAACGGTTCGCTTAGAAACAGGTAGGCAAGTGCAGTGACGAAAATAGGGTATGAATTACATATCACTGAACTGTCTCCAAGAGCCATGTATTTCAACGAATAATACTGGAGAGTAGCTGCAGTGCAGCCGAAGAAGCTACGGAACACCAACGATACAAAAACTTTCACTGAATCCTTTCGCAGTGGCCAAAACGAAGACGTGATTGATTCCTCCTTACAGGCATAATAAATTACTACAAATATGGAGGGTATGAACGTTCCTAAAAATCTCCAAAAGGACTTTGTGATTGGATGGAAATGAGTCATTCTTGAGACCATCATAGTACCCAGTGAAAGTAGCAAACTGGAAATGAAACAGAGCACCATTCCTACCAACCCCGATTTGAGACATTTGAGCTGGAAAAAATACGCACCGAAAATGTTTCTTGTGATTTGTTTGCGTAATTGTTAAAAACTGTCATTGAAGTATAGATCTTACCTTGATCATGATTAAATTTGGTGTGTAGAAAGTCAATTAATATTAGCAACAATTAATGTCAAATTTCACTACTGGTCTGGTTTAAAACTTCACGAGTGACACTGACAGTGACATAATCCACAGAACAATGATCAATTTTGGGAAGGAAACTTAAATGATGACATTCAGAAGAGATACAAAAGAGGAAATTATATTTATACGCCATGTCATTTCCAAAATCGGTGTAATTAGCAGCGTCATTCTTGATTCCTGTACTGATTCTCCATACTAATCGTATTTTTAAAAGTAAAACATCATTGAGTATGGGATACTCTTGGGATGAACCAATCATTTTCAATTCATGATGTACCTCAACAAATAACGATATATTTTTGATAGCAGTCGTGTTTTCAAATGAATATTAACTGAGACAGGGGATATAATTATGTAAAATCGTTTACAAATTTGTATGCGCGCATGTCATCCAAATTGGCAGTAACACGCACATAAAGATCAACTATAAATAGTCAGAAGTTGCAGGATTTATTTTAAACATGTCTATATTATTTATATCGACTGCAGTTTCTAATCGGTTATGTATTCTCGGACTCAGTTAGCCTTCTCATGCCAATTAATATTCTTTTGGATTTCCTAAACACAGTCAGGAGGCAGGGTCGAAATTTGGACACATTTGTGGCGAAATTTCGATACATCTAAATGTGTCGAAATATCGTGCCATAGGTCGAAATATGGAGCCATAGGACGAAATTTGATACCATTTGCAACAAAATGGGGCGAAATTTAGACCCATTGTATTAAATATTTTAATTGTAATTAGTAAAATTAAGAATAACATTTTTTGTGATCGTTTAACACTCTGCATTTTGTTTTAAAATAATCTTCGAAAAATTTGCAATTTTTTAACCGTGGCATTTTAAAATCTACCGTGGCCTTTTGGAGATATGATGATTTAAAGATGAAAACCTAATGACTTGATTTTAACTGTTTAAAACTTAACTATTGGTTTAAAATTTTCTTTTCTGGTTAAGTTTAAGTTGTTCTGACTATACAAGTGAAAACATGTCATGTTTAAGTAATTGTATGATTTATTAGAAGAAAAACAAATTTTCCTATACAAACGTATAGTAAAGGGTCGAAATTTGGTAACAATATGTGCCGAAATTTGGTCACATTCCAATATTGCATATTTCAACATGATGTGCGTAAGTAGCGGTTTATATTGAGCTGAATGCTTATACCTGAAGATTTGCACAAACAATAGGTAACAATTTGTCAATTTAAAAACCCGAAGAACCATGTAATTAGAAGAACCTACCGACAAAATTTCCTGCTCAAACCTTTTTCAGTTCGAAGAGACTGACAGACATACGAATACGTTTATGACAAACGGATTCGCCACAGAAATGTAAACAAAACTCGGATGTGACGAAATTTCGTCCTAATGACCAAATTTCGTCCTATGGCTCCATATTTCGACCTATGGCACGATATTTCGACACATTTGGATGGGTCGAAATTTCGCCACAAATGTGTCCAAATTTCGACCCTGCCTCCTGACTGAAACATGTTTGGAAAACTTAGTTACACTAGGCGAAACAAACAGTAACATGAATTTGAAGAATTGTTTGTGTGGATTTATCAGTAATGAAATCCTGCTTACCATGGATTACATAATCATGACGACATTTGATATGTGACACAAGAAACGTTGTTTTGTTCCATTTTTAATCTCAACGAAATGACGCTGTCATCAATACAAGGAATTCTTTTGGCATATAAAAATATATGGGGCAACGTGAAGCATGTCTTAGGAGACGTATCCAGAAAATTTGTATGCAACCGGTGTGGAATGATGCTGCTTGTCACCCAACCAACGAGGTGTTTTCCGAAGGAGGAGAAAATTATTTTCCAGTCACGTATTGGAACTGATAAGTTTGAAAAACATCCGGTTCGAAATTAATTATTACTGACGAAAATAAGATAAATGGAAATATATCTAGTACAGAGTGGCAATGAGCAGAGTGAATAGCGTGAATTGCTACATATTTTTAATGCATTTTGTAAACTTTTATTTCAAGGAATCCATTCTAGTTCATGATAGTTGTAGTGTTCATGTGCTAATGCACATCTAATCGGTACAACTCTACTCCCAAACTCTTACGCTGCTTCCACCATTGCTTCGTGGTCTTCTTCGGGGAGTGGAGTGATGGAGACTGGCTTGCTAAATGAACTGCATCTTCCTTTGTCATCCACTCGTCGTATAGCAACTTGATATCTATAGCCCGCAATAAACTGAAAACCAAAATGACATTTTTATGACTAGGCCGATACAAACACTTCATTCGTTTCCATTTCAAGTCCTAGGAGGATTTTTGATTTGTTGTTGGAATGTTTCTTTTTACCCCAGCTATTTTGACACAAATTGTGCCATCTTTGTCGTAGTTCTTCCCTTGCAACTTTCGTGTAGCAATTTGTTTCCACCGAGATATCTGGGGGACTGTTGAGCTTTTGTACACAGCTGAAAACCTCAACGCTTTCCGTCTCTCCATCACTGCCACCAAATCTACTTTCACTCTTGCTGGCGGAAGCTACAAAATGTATTTTGTAGGTGGATGCAACTCCATCTCCATCCGTGCCGATCTTGGTTGGCTCTGTAAAACTGATCATAGGCCTAGAAGGAATCTTCACTTCCTCACATTCCAGACTGTGCTTTAAAACGGAAAGGATCATTTTTCGCCGAATCCAGCGACACAGCATTTACTGTTCTAATATTTGTAACTTGTGAAATTTTAGCCTGCAATTGCAGTTTGTACACAAACAAGTGGATGCCGGGGATGACTCCATTTCCAAACATCTGCAGTTACTAGGAGATCTAAAAAACAAAAAAATTCAAAAAACCGCGTAAAGGTTAGTATTTCAAACATCAGTGATTGGCTTTGTTTACATGCATTTCCAGGACAACTTTAGGCTTTAAAAGAACTCAATTATGCACAACGACGGGCGATTCAGAGTCATAATCATTTGTTTGCTAAATTACCATTTTGTACAATTCGTTGAATACAATTTTATTGCGGTTTAAAGTTTAGCTTGAAACAATTCGTCATACCTGTTTTCCTATCGTCTTAATGCAAGTTGAATATGCAGCAATAAATTGGGAATCCAATACAAAAAAGGGTTCAATTCAAGATGATGCATTTTCTTTTATTTCTTTTAAATGCTCGTATTCATACTTTCATTTTATTTAAACAATCACATACAAGATTCCGATTGACCTATATGATACTTCATACTCAAAGTTTGTAGCAACCACTTGTTATATACTCTATAGTTAAAAAAAAAACACATGCTCCTTTAATACACAGGTAACACGTACTTAGTATTACGGTAAAAACGACGATAGTATTACAAGATAACATAATAACTCCAAACTTGTCATTCATGATGCAACAAAATATCTGATCTAAGAAAAACTTCAATATAAATCTAGCGGAGAGCTCACGATATCGCTTAATTCAACTTTTTCTTCCTCAGCAAAATGTTTTGTGGATCACAGAAAGGTCCTACCCGGTTGTACACATCGATTCCGCGGACAATGAAATAGTAACGGTTTTCGTCAGTAAACTGTACAAAAAAGTTCGATAAAATTCAATGAAAACAATTCCAAAAGAAAAGTTTACTGTGTACATATGACATAGTGCTACCGCAACTAACATCGACAATACTTTAAATAAAAATATGTTACCTGGGATAAAGTGCATGCCATAGGTAATGGAAGCGCTTTCACATCTCCAACACGTTTCCATTGCGAACTGCGCTGAGCCGCAGCATTGAGAGGTTCTTGACAAGCGAAAATTTGGTACGTGGTTACCTCCGCCATTTGTGTGACCTGAGGCAAATTCCAGGACAGTACAATTCCATCTGCTTGCTCGTTGAGAGTGAGTTCTGGCTTTGGAGGAGGTCGGAACACATCGTTTCTCACTTTTGGCGTAGGCGTTACAGGCAATGGTGGCTGTAAAATAATTTCATTTAATTAACCAAAAATTCGACATGGGGCAAAGTGAAAACAATGCACGAGGCGACTTACGAGAACAAATCTCCTTACTCCTTGAGTATTACTTGCTGCGCCAAGCACAATATTATTTGCAGGACGGACAGGTATAGTTGCAGCAACGCGAGGCAAATTTGCGTTAATAGTAGGCCTAGCAACAACACCTGGTCTTTGTAATACTGTTACAGAGCCCTGACCACTTATTCCTCGCATAACTACTTGCTGGTTCCCATTTGACGGCATTTGTTGCAACAACATTGGTCTCGGTTGTCCTGCAGTTGGAGTGATGATTAACTTATTCGGCGACTGCACTTGAAGCTGACGAACATTAGGGGCAGAGGTATTGACGATTTGGTATGTTTGACCATTAATCACTGTTGAGGAAAATTAGGACTTGTAACTTTCGCCCAGATAACTTCCATGGGAAAATTATATGAAGTATGCATGAATTTTCTCTCTTACCTGCAGTTTCAGTTGTAGCTGTTTGGATTGATGGTGGGTCATCATCAGTCAAATCGACAATTCCAGGTTGACTATTTTGAGAAACTGCCGTTACAGTAACGCTTGAAGTTGGTTTAGGAGCTATTCTCGGTGGTGGTGTTGAGGCACTGTAAACTCTTCTTGCATTCGGCTGCATAGCTCCAGCAGGAATATTTCCTACGATCACTTTGTTAGGCTCGAGTGGTTTGCCACCTTGATACGTTCGTTTCATTCCCGTAGCCTGATTTTGTGTGGCTAATCCGTTTTGTCCGTACGTCTGCTGTTTTCCTGAACTCGCGCCATACTGCTTTACACCGTTGGGATTTGCGTCGGCAATACGAATTATCTTTGGTGGTGCAGATCGCACACTAGGTTCTATACTAGTTTGTAAACCGACAGAGCGGTTGAAACGAATTACATGTGGCTTTCCACTTCGAGTTTTCGGATCGCGGGATTCATTTTCCATTAGAGTGTTGACTGCCGAAGATAATTCGCTGACCTAGTGAGCAAACCAATATAAAAATTTCGAAAATGAAATAATTATTACGCACATTTTCTACTTAGGAAGAAAGAACGATATTATGCATTACACTACTGAACATCAAAACTGAATGTATGGGTGGATCATAATAATTGTAAGCAGTGTATGTGATACTATAGTTAACCCTAAACGGTAATTTCAACAACTGTTTTATATAATAAGATATCTCAATCAACGCAACGCGTAAAAGACCCAGGAAGTTGTCTTGTGATCAAGCTACCACAATGAGGGTGGAGCAAACGATGCAGTAATATCAGAAACCGAAACGCTACGTAACAAGCTCCACCCCCGCCAGAAGCGTAACCAAATGTAACTTTCATTCACCAGTAACATTATAGATAACTGATTACTACTGAATAGATGCGCCTGATTCTATCATACTCATCCTTGATCAATCGATCAGTGAAACATACAAAAAAACATTAAAACTGAAATAGATTCCCCTAATTCATGCTTCCTATTTTATTCCTTGTACATTAGTTACAATTACCCGCAATGATGTATAGCACACTTCTTCAGGATGGCGGCGATCTAGCTTGCGGGCTCTTGCAGGGATGGACAAGTAAGAAATTACTACCATGCTATTGCTATACAACGCCGTACCCGTGTGCATTTTGCGTGTGTCCGGTTTTACCGTCTATTGCCTCTTATGGTAATTCCTACAAGAAATTAAATGTCACGTGTGAACGGCCCCATTTACGCTACTATGCGGATGATCAAAATACACTAACAATTTACCATCATTCCTGGTCACAGGCTTCGCCTTCGCTTCGCCGAAACAGCTTTTTTCGAAACATCATAAAAATGATGATAATGCCTAAGAAAATATGTCATGCTGCTGCAAGTGGTACATCGAAGTTGTACGAAATCCCTGTTGTACGAAAGTTTGTCATTCACAACTTTTCCTACTACAAAAACGGCCTCACGACTTAGTTATACCAGAAAATCAATGAACAACTGACATGTTAATTGTCAATGTCAACGTATCATATAAATCCTGTCATGTGACAGAAACTAAAAAAATTCTGTAAAACAAGGAATTTTAACTCATGCTCATGTTATTTATCAAAACAGGAGAAATAAACAACAACAACAAAATAATGTATTTCTAATAATTAAAACATTAAATTACAATTAATACGTGAACGGCCCACCCATCTGAACCTCTCCAACTAATTGTGAACGGCCCATTATGTTCAGGACATCGTCCATCCTCATTATGCATGACGCCATGATGGAATTGTTTAGTTTCTCCCTTTCGCCGTTTTACTCGAATGTCATGACGAGCGCTGTGTTGTGCATTGTGCAACCTCGATATGATACTCCGTCTTTTGCATTCTTATGTATGTGAGAGCGCGCCCCAACTCCCCCTTCTTCTTTCTTTACAACATACAGTACGTATGAGAAGTTGAGCCCAACTTGGATCAATAAAAGTTTCACATTCACTCACACAATCTCAAGCTCTCCTCGCTCTCAAACAAACCCTAACAAAACGACCAACAAAAAATATCTATATTTGAGGAGAGTGTGCAAAACCCCAACGAGTTATTCCTATAACCTAACCAACAAACGATAAAAGTTGTGCTATGCTTTGCAGCGAGAACTTCACAGCTCGATCACTCTTCTTATGAAACATCACACAGCAGCAGCTTAAAGCTATTGGCCGTACCGGTTGTAAATATAGCCGGGTCCTACTAATAAAATTATTTACTGGGTACTAAACATCTAATGGGCCTCTGAAATGTTCATCTAAATTCCATTTTTCTGCGTTCTAATTCGAACCAAAATTTGAGTTTATATGTGCATAATGATAATTGTCTTATGGTCAAATATACGGCTAGTTATATGAATAAGAATTTCTGTAAGGTATTAATGTTTGAAAATTTTGAAAACCTTAAAAATCTTCACGGACCGTGTTTCGGACGCATAAAAACTATTTTGGTGATGCTTACTGTGCATATTAAATATGCAGACTTAGTCTTAAGCTAGTCTTATGCTTAAGCATACACGTGAAAGTAATGTTAAAATTTGGAACATTAATTTTACATGCATAAAACGTAAAAACTGAAAATTTGGCCGCGTTGTATGTGCAGGCCACAGAAAACAAGAATTTGAGAAAATACAAGAACACAATCCGTGAAGTTTTCTTTAAAGGCCGGGGTCCAAATTACAGAAGTTTTTAACAATTTTTGTACCTGTTTCAACATAACTCCCAGTTTTGAAGCCATCCTGTCTTTTTGTTGTGTGAGTTCCAACACTTTCGCACGAAGTTGTCCAACTTCAGTGTGAGCGACAATTGCTTCGACAATCTTGGCAAGTACCAAGTCTTCCAAATCTCCTCGACTCATTTTCGTAATGGCTTTCTCCACCATGTCGACCTCTTCCTTTGACATAACTCCAGTTGCGGCCTCATCGACTTGCATGGATTCATCTTCGTTGTCTGTGCGGGGCCTTTTAGAGTCTGTAGCGCCGGGCTGGTCCTCATCATCGTCCAAGAGTATAATATCCTCCTCGGATGCATTCTCTTCGGTTTTCTCTACTTTACCCTCTTCTTCCGTTGATGTTTGAGCAACGGATGTAGTTTCGCTCACAACTTCGGTTTCTACAATTTTTCATATAATAGACGAAACAATTGGTAAGAAAAAAAATTTCAGAGCAGGTTCACACCATCATAATGCTGTATCTGGTGTCCGTCCGATGCTTTGCAGTGCAGACATCCTCCTTTGCTACGACTACGAATATGGCCATGAACACACTACCGTAATTTTTTGAACACAGACCCGTCACAATATTCATGATCAATGTTATGATTAAACGCATAATGGACGCAACTAGTTCCAAAAGAAGTTATTTTATATCGTAATGATGGCTTCTGTATAAAAAGTCAGAAGTTTGGGAGAAAATATGTCAACTTTTGAAATTTTGATGTATAATATTATATGGACTGGGATGCAAAAATAAGAATTATGGAGTTTTCTCCATCTCAGTGTGCTCTTTATATTGTAGGATCGTGTCTGGGTAGATTCTATTTAGTAAAAATTTTACTAGTAGGGTTACTGATCACTGTATACTATATGTGTGTATCAATTACTAGTTGATATAAACCATTAGAAAAAAATAAAATCAGGAATAAACAAATCACAAAAGGTTCGACCGACACTGGGGAGTGTCCATCTCTGTATTTACAATTGAATTTGGTATAATATATGTAATCCAAAGTTACTAATTTTTGTCACTAATTGAATTATGATGGAGCCAAAATGCAATATGGTTTATGAGTGCCATATATACGTATAATATATGACGACAATTACTACGTATGGATGTCAAACAAGCACTGCACTGTCCAGGAAATATCAATGCCCACCCCTGCTACGAACTAGTAAACCGCCTTCTGAGGTATGCTTAATTTCTTTGATTTCGCAATAATGGTAAACTTAAGTTAAGGAATTCTTTTAGTTAAGACAAACCTGCAGTTGTAGTTGCGTCCTGCATCTCCGTCTTACTTTCCTCTTCCAGGATCTTCTCTTCTGGTTCCTCCACTTTCGCCGTCAATCCACCCAAATCCATTTCGATTTCTCCATTAGCACTAACATGAACCATTTCCGAATCCTCGTCCATTTTCAGAGTTTTCTCGGAACAATCATCTCTAAAATCCACATCCGCCTCAGTCGTTGTACCTTCCATGGACACCTCTGGCACATCCGAAACCACCACTGTTTCCATTTTAAACAATATTTTTCACTAAGCCCAGAAGTTTAAGTGTTCTTTTAACTATTTTCAACTTATCACATTAAACCGCAGTATCCTCAACACATTTGCGGTCTATCCTTCACATGTTAATTTTAGTTCCAAATTCAGTCACCAGAGTTGGAGTTACTCTCAGCTGACACTAAACCCCACAAAACTCCTTTCTTCAGCACTCCTACTTAAAAAGGTTTTAAAAACTTGTATTTTCTTAATCAAACGTTTGTAATGTAATTATTACTTGAGTATTTTCAAGAAAACTTTGAATTTTCACGAACGGGTTAGAGTTGGGTTTGTTATCTGCAGCTCCGTGCACACTGAGTGGAAAAACATGAGATCGGGAGCTCTTAATATTCTCGACGCTCTAACCAAGAACCAACTTGTATCTTGTATTTGCAAGCAGACAGTCAGCCAGAAATTCGACCTTTTTGTAGCGTAGCACAAAAAGTTTGTGTTTTTTCTTACTGTATCAATGAGATTGTTACGATAACGGGGTGAGGCATTCACTATCCGTTTGTTGCATACGTATATGTAAAGATGATAGGATGCCTCACCTGCTTAGTTGAAATCGTACGTAAAATTTGTGTACATGTTGTTGCGAGTTATGTTCGTAACCTAAGTAATAAGGGTAAAATATAAAAGTTCAGACGGATTTTGGTTTAGTTTGATGGAGAACCAATCAGAATGCATGAGAATTCTGCTTGAGGGAACGACCGGGGAAAGTGGGTGGTAAGGAGGTGACGTCAAGGCTCAATAAAAATCCAATTAGCACTAAGGGTTCATACAAGGTTTTTATGAGTTTTGAGAAAATACTTTGGTACAGATGTCGCTTCATAAAATTTATAATTAATGTTAAATTTAATTATTTGTTGATAAATTATTTAAGGGTTATGGAAAAACTGCATTAGTTTGGTTTGGCTTTTAACATTTTTTGATTGTTTTGTTGGATTTTTAGTATAAAGTCTTGTTGTGTATATATAAAGTCTTGTTTTAGTATATTAAGTTGTACTTGTATTTTAATTTTAAATAAAAAAATTATGATATGACATACTCGTGGCCGCAATCCGCATGATCATTTTAATCATTACTGCATCAACATACTCCTAAACAGGAAGAATTTAGTACTTAATAAAAAAATGTACTGATGCCATAAAAATGCGGATATTCTCAGGAAATCTCTCTTCAACCTTGCTCAGTTAGAGATGGAAGAGATTCCATAATATAATTCCGGTACTTCAACAACCAGTCCGTTACACCACGAATTCTTAAAGGAGCGAAAGGGAATCACGTTTACGGGAACATGAATTATATATATTGCAAAAAAAAAACTCGAATCAGGGTGACAATTGAAAATTAATCATGGATTCAAAGAGCATAAATGATAAGCTCAAAGAGCTCTATCGAAATTGGGAATAAAAATATTTCGTCATTAATGGAGTATTATTGTTTACTTTAATTGCGCCATTAACTAGTGAA
>JAAXOA010001572.1:0-15507 GCA_036561885.1 Salina celebensis
AATTCAAATTTACATCCATTTGATCCTCATAAAACATGGTTCGATGAACAGGAAAAGTTGCATAAAAAAATCTCTCGTGTATAATCACTTGTACATATGCAGGCATATCGTGTGCTCATTCTGAAAATTCATTATTCTGAATAAAAGCTCGAAAATAGAAGAGAGCTCTTTCCCCTTCTTCGCATCTTTTTCTCAACAAGGAAGGGGACTGGTGTTGGAAAATGCGAGCAGGGTTGGGTATTTACTAAAATAGTACTAAGAAGACAAAGAATCTTTGTAAATTTGTATATAAGCTTGTAACGATCATCCTTCCGATCTCTGGACTGGAGTATCATCACTCGCTATCACAGTCTAGTTGTCTCACAAAACGACAAAAAAGTGAAGTGGTGAGAGAAGCTCTGCTTTTCCGCGCAGTATCGCACGACTAATGATCAAATTAATGTAATATAATATTCCAATTCTAATAATTCTAATTCCAACCCGTCGAGTTTCACACAGTTATTAATAAATAAAAGGCACACGCTCCAGAGGTGCTCATTACTAAAAAAAAGGAAGCCGTAGTAGACTGCTGCTCATCACTGCGGTAGTGGTGAGGATGGTGTGAAGAATAAGAAATTTGAGAAAGTTGAGCTTTATAGTGTCTAGTGAAAACGATGCTTGTAAAACCACACACAAGACCAAAATAATACAGATATTCTAGTCCTCTCAGGATAACGATCCAGAGAAGAGAAAAAAAATACGTCCAGGAGCTAACTAGTGTTAACAAAACTAGCAAAATTGTCCTTTTTAGTATGCAGCATGTCATTTTTCTCCCTGTACGGTGCTTACAAAGTCCCTAGCCAATCTAGCCTTTTTTTCTTTGAGACACACACCAAGTGCATCAATTCCTGAAAAATGTGAGCTTTCCGCTCTGGTATGTGAGTTTAATCTGAAAGGGTTGGGAACGCCACCTAGCTCATAAATAAAATGTCATTTGCTGACAACCCACAAAAAAATATAACTTTTTTTTGTTCTCCATTTTACTTTTCTACCGTCTTCAAATTCATCACCACTGTCACTCGCGTATATATTTTCTTTATACGTGTGAAAAGCAACTCATCCTCTTTTTATTTTATTCAGAGCACACATGCAAAACATTCCAGGTTTTTTATATTTCATAATGCCTGAAACCACTTTGTCTGTACATCTGTACAGTGTGTGTGTATTGTGCCAAAAAAGAGAAAAGAAAACGGGCTACTTTTATCATTTCGATTACACACTTGTTTCCATTCCTGGTTTTTTATAGCAGCTCCAAGTATCAAGCTTATTCTCTACCTCCACTGTAGGTAATAAAAACAAGGCTTCTTTTGTTGTTTGTGTGTATTTATTATTGCATCAAAACAAGAACGACATCGTCCGATGAATAGATGTGTGCTCGGATATCTAGCATTTAAATGAAAAGGAGCTGCCGTCTCTTTTCACTCGATATTCTCTTATTTTATACAACCACCACCATTTCTCTTTAATGCGACCAGTGTTATGTTGTTTTATAAACACATGTAGATATATTTTTATATTCTAGTTTTTTTTTTCTCTCTCGCGTCGCTCTCTCGTCTCTTTTTTCTTTCCTTTTTTCAACTTTTCACATACAAAAAACACATTTGAACACGGAAAATAATAGTATGGTTTTGAATGTATGGGCTGAGCACAATGGGCCAACCTCATCCATACAAATCATAAGAGGGAATTGGGTTGTTTGCCGTGTGGCATATGATATTAAAGCCGTATGGGTCCCTAGGCCATGCCAGCCACCATCATCACCATCAAACAAGGCAATGATGCTGCTACCAACAAAAATATATACAAAATTCAGACCAGCTCTGTTGTGTGAAGAGTGAACCCTATGGCAAACGACGACTCGGTTGTCAGTAAAATCATGTGCTTGTTTCTCTCTCTCACACAATCCATCCGGCAAAAGAGAAAATACTGTCTATCTGCTAATATCATCATCAGCCTCCCTCTTTCCATTGTTCCATTCTTGTGAAAAAATATTCTATCCATGAATCCATTCACCAAACATAAAGCTGTTTGCACGAACACACAGCGCTAACCTAATAATATGTAAATTTGGCTCATTACAAGACACAAAACTACGCTCTATATAGCTACGAGTGGTTTGTTGTATCTAAAAATACACGCATCTCTTCGCCATTACTACTACTGTCATGATTATGATGAGATTACTCAGGAAATTCATATAAAACCTAGGAGCTCCAAATGGATATGTATTTAATAATACGGGAAAGTGAAAGACGGGCTGTGTTTGTAGGGAAAAAATGTCAAGGGGAAGCTTTTGTATGAACAGAGTCCATCGTTTAGCTACGGATATACAATCAAATGGTTTGAGTCAGTTATGCGAAAACAAGTAATTGAGTAATGGGATAATATTGAGCTCTCAAGACACACAGTTCTGCTGATGCGCTTCCACAAACAAACAGTTTTCTTTGGCCCGACCGGATTATTGAACAAACGGACCATAAAAACTCTCTCTCTGTTTTTCTCCTGCTCGCACTACATTACATCTAATGCCTAAGTGTTGAAGTATCTTTTGTAATTAATGAAACAGCGACATCAGCAATATAGACTTGGCAAAATAGGCTGTTTAAAATATTAATAACATGGATATTTTAGATTGTCCAAGTGTTTAACGCGATTAGAAGAGCACACGCTCGGTTAGCTTCTCTACAAGCACAACTCGACCAAAAAAATACTCAAACTGTTTTTGTTTCTGTTATTTTCTGTAGCCAGAACTAAATGGAGGCTGGAGATGTACAGGGTAGACAAAACTGTAATCACCGCTACTTGAGTACAACTTTTTAAAAGCGTTTTAGGTTTTGTTTCTCTCATGAAACTCATTAAACTGGACTTACCCTAAAATTAGTACAAGCTGACGTGTGGGACTTCACTTGGGCATGATTATGTCACGTGTGTAGCTTTTTTAAACAAAAAATATATCTATTTTTTGGTGCATCATGCCAACATCTGGGTTTTAGCATTTGAAAAAAAGTAGCGTATGATAATAGGAAAACTAAATAATCAAAAGTTGAAGAGAAAGCGAGTGAGAGAGAGAAAGGGAGGACGTGGTTGGTGAAATGTTATGCTAGCTGTTATGTTGTTTGTAGAGCGATTGTAAATTGTGTGCAGTGTGCTCAAGAGATTCATCTAATGAAAGGAAAAGCACAAGAACAACCACATCAACGAGAATTACACAACAAACTAAATTTCAGAGACCGATGCCATTGGTTGGGTGCTGCAGTTTTGTGGAGTGGACAGGGCTGGACAGGACACTACTAATTTTTATTCTCTTACTGACCGCTACAAGTCTGTAAACAAGCCAACTGCAATTTTGGAAACGCATTTGTTATGTATTTTAACTGTTATTTCATTCAAGGGTCAGTTTTGTATGCTTTCTATAAGGATGATACTTGCTGACCTGTGGATGTCTGCCCACCCCTGGTCGAAACTGTTGCGAAAATAGCAATAGTAACCAGTCGCGGTTTACTTAGCGAGAAAGCACTTGAGTAGTAGACACATATGCCGCTATTCTCTTAATAATGATGCTGCTCTACTATTTAGTCTTGTGCTTTTCCCACTATTAAACTATTCTCGCTCTCCATTACTTCCGCATCATAAGGAAAATTGGAAGAAAACCCGCAGAAAAACCTATTCTCTCACCGCCCCTGACAGATATTTTCCCAGGTATTTAATTGAAGTCCACGGCTTTAGCTTGTGATGTCAGCCTTTTTCTATATACATCTCCCGGCCACTTCACTTTCTCCGTTGTAATACAGCCTAATATGAAAATGGTGAACGACATTTGAAGGAGTGGTTATGAATGAGTGGCAATAACAAGAATTTCTCGTTTAGACCACTTGATAGGCTATTTCAACACTGACTGACATGGCAAGCCCTTGTCATTTTCTCTGCGACTGTTACACTTCTCTTTTTCCCTCTCGCTTGAAAATAGATTCGTCTTATTAAAGCTCGTCACACATCAGCACTCGCTCAAGTGGCTCGTTTCATAATCATCAGTCCCACAATGTATACTCGTTTTTGTGTGCTGTTGAATTAGTGTCATGTTAAAAACCGGAGAAAGCAGCGAGTCACTGCTTCTAGTATAAAACAAGTTGGATATTAAGTTAGAAGAGGCTTGGTTGACTACAGACTCTTTTTTCTATGGCCCACCTATTATTCTTGTAGAATTCCGCTTCGGGCTTTTTTTTCCTCTGTTATATTCTATCATCCTTTCTCCACTTGAAAGAGAGAGAGAGAGCACAGCCAATGCAAATGTATTCTTGGAGAACCCGAACGAGAAAAAAAAAAGAGAAAAGCCCTTAAGCTTTGAGTAAACTTAAAACTTCATTGTTGACCAAGGTACTTTGCTCACTCGTATGGAATGATTCACCCTTTTTCCCTTGATAATTTCCTTGTCTTTCTTCTTCCCAACCTGGTTATAATGTTGAAGAGAAAATACTCTTACAAAAACAGATTCCTGAGCAGTGAACCATTCCAAGCGCCATGAGTGGCCCTATTTTCAACCGAAAATCTATCTATGCTCAGCTTAGCGAAAAATAAAATAGACGACAAGATAGATGTGTTTTTTTTGTTGCTGTTCCCAAGCTATTCCTGTCTGGTTTCGTTTTTTCCTACAGATCAACCGTTTTCTCTTTATTTAGAGTCAACTCTCTGGAAATGGTGTTATCTTCTCAAGACCAATTTTTTGTTTTTTAGTCTAAACAAAAAAAAGGGAAAATGGTGTTTTTTATTTTGTTTTTTCGCATATGCTTCGGTTTATTTTATGCTGACGAATGTAAATATATCCTTGGACGTGATTACACGTTGCTTCAAAACGTGATTTCTTTTATTGTGTATTTCTGAGTATTTCTTTTTCCATACTTGACGACTCCAAAAGAGTAAACAATCTGGATCAGAAGCAAGGTTTTCTTGGAAGACCAAAATAGAAACAATACTGAATAGATTATTCTGGAAAAAAAATCTTCTCCGTTATTCAGTTGTTTATAAAATCAGAGATGGACAGAATATGAAACAAAGACAAGATTATTATCAGGATCAGTTTTAATGAAAGGATTTACGGTGTGTTTACATCTTGAAGGTTTTTTTTTTTGTTTACAAGAGATTCAGGGTAGTTTGTGGTTTTCCCATCCCTGTCGTTCCCTGAGCAGTTGTTTACGTTTTTTGAGAGAGAAAGTCTACTGGGAAATGACAAGCCAAAACGTAAACCATCATTTTTCTCTTTGATGTAAGTATTTCCGTTTCGACAGTCCGATTTTTAGAGTATAATGACTTGCTTGTTTATTGCGAAACAGAGATTTCAACATGATTAACCTGAGCAAGAGTGAAAGCGAAAATAATTTAATATAGCGAAAAAAAGATTTCGCTATTAATAGAGTGAAAGTAAAGCCATATAACAGTCCTCATAATAAATGATATCAAAGCGAGAGAGAAAGTAGTCGAGTGGGATGTGAGGGAGAGAACAGGGAGAAGATTTTGAACAAAATTAAGCTTATCATAACCTGCGTGAACAGATTTTCTTCGGCTTATTTCGGAAAAAGAGAGACAGAAAGAGAAATGATGCACGACAGACGACGTCAACAAGACAGCCATCTTCGCTGTCTTTTGTGTTGTAAAAAAAAGAAAGTAGTGGAATGACTATTTGTAGAAAAAACTACACACATATCCCCAAAAATCTACCACAAACCCAAAGGATTCTTTCAATCATTGTCTACTTCAATGTAGTTATATAAAAAAAAATATTGGTAACTACTTTAACAGGAAGCTAAGGTGGTTAGCGAACTTACTTTCACCAACATTGCAAATTTTATATGTTCCGTAACCACACAACTTGGTTGCTTTCACTTACCCCGAAAAAAATGTTACTGTTGTTGGTGTACAGCTTTTAAGTGGAAAAGTGAAGCCTTTTAAAAGGAGAATAGAATTTCAGAGGGCTACAATCCACAATGACACATTTCCTGGAAAAGAACAGTACCTGCTTCAATTCCACTATTTAATGAAGACTGACTAGTATCTGAGGAAAAATTGGTTATGTTGATATAGTTACGGAATTTCTCTGAAATCTACTCAGACTACGTGCTACATGGAACATACTGCGTGGCTACCTCTGGTGCACCCACATTCCACTATCTTTTGACAGAGCACGATAAAGTAGTAAAAAGTTTGTCATTCATCTTTGTACTTTTTGTTGCTTCCTTGCGTCTCCACAGGGGAAGACGGGAAAAGAAGCTCAAGGAACAGTATTACATTATATATTACCTCACGTCACACACCCTAACAAGCTAACTCGTGGTCGCCTCTTCTGGCCCGAACGCTTTGCTTTCTCCTTTCACCACACCATCAACACACACACAACAAAATATTATTATGCATGTGAAATATCCACAAAGTAAAGAAAAAAAGAAGAATGTTTTCAGTATGAACACGTAAAAAGGCACTTTCTCTGGTGAAAGTTGTACACAAGTAGATACTCTGTTTTTTTTTTCTTTTTAACCTCTTACATTCTTTGATGACAGAAAGCTATAAACTACACAGAGTTTTTTTTGTAGGTTTTTACTTTTATTTTATTTTCGCAAAAAAGAATATAGCAAGGGAATTAACACATGAAAAAAATTAGTTGTTGTGAGGAGGTGGATCGATAAAAAGGCACGTCTAGATAAACATTAACCTCTTACATCCTTTGATGACAGAAAGCTATAAACTACACAGAGTTTTTTTTGTAGGTTTTTACTTTTATTTTATTTTCGCAAAAAAGAATATAGCAAGGGAATTAACACATGAAAAAATTAGTTGTTGTGAGGAGGTGGATCGATAAAAAGGCACGTCTAGATAAACATCAAGAAATATAGAATCAATTGGAGCAGGGGATAAAATATATAGTGCTATCATCATTACTATTATCATTTTGTGAGAATAGAGCATGGAAAATTAATGAGTTTTGTGATTCCAAACATGCAAGCGAGCCTTTTTTGCCGAGAGAAATTAACAGGCAATAGGAGTAGTAAAGCAGCTTTCATTTTATTTCGTTTTCACAGAGTGAGAGAGAGAAATGATTAATTTCCGCAATCATGGGGAGCCCGAATGGTTTGTCGGTGTAATCGATTAATAAGCACTTCCGACTGTCGCTAGACTATTTACAAGAAGGAGAAATATAGAGGAAAAAGCTAGTGATGTGCCCATGTGGCAGTACCCAGTGAGTTTGTCTTTGCACCACATTAATTATAATCAGGCATATGCTCATCGTCCTTTCATTACTCTAGAATTGTGTGTCATCCACAATGGTTCTACTAAAATTGGGCAAATTTTGAAGGGAAAACGAGACTATAAGCAAAATACCGTGCTAATCCACTTTATCAAAATATAAAAAGTTTTTTTTCTTATTTTCGTTGAAAATATGTGTTGAAAAATGAAATTAGTACCTGTGTAGATAAAGTCAACTGATAACAACACATTTTGTAGGAGTGTTTTTGTACGCCTAATGGAACGTCACATGCACACACACAGCCACAAGTGTTTGCAGAAGAAAGTAGTGAAAATGAAGCGTGTATTTGGCAACCCGAGTAATAATACCAGAAAGAGAAAGCAAACAAGGCTTTCTCTAGGGTAAAAGTAATTTGGGGCTGATTCATTACATTGCACTTTCTCTCTGGCTACTCTAGTCGCTTTGTTTTTTCACCAGGAGCAGTGCAGAGCTCTGTAATTTACTCAGATTATGTCAGAGAGTGGCTGTGAGGTCAGTGGAAAACACTTCATCTAAACTGCAAAGCTTCCTGGAATGTTACACAAGTTGAAAGAGGCAACTAGCCCAAAAAATTATTTCCTTTTTCACCAAAAATCTGATTTTATTCACCTGTGATTTTAATGAAAGGTTCCCCCGCTAGAAACACATGTTTTCGAGAATTATTTAATAGAATAATTAGTTCACACCGACTGCCGAGTATTTTCTTTCATGTAGACCTATACCTCACTGGTGAAAATAATAGCAAGTCACACATGGGTCTTCAGTTGCTGGAAAAAAAAAGTAATCAATAATTTTCCCTACTGCATGAAAGCAAAAAAAAACTTTCTTTTTTTCGTTAGGGGAACTAACTGCTTCAGCACGAAAATGGCATGATAATAACAATGATAGGAGTTGTTTGTCTTTCGCAAAGCAAGTTTCCCCCAAAACAATAAAGGCAGGAGAGAATTTTGTGTGTTTTCAGCAGAAAATGAAGCTCTGCTTGAGTTCCACATTAGAAGCCTGTACAAATAATTTTGTTTAAACTGCACAGCATGCAAACTCATACAACACCGCAACAACTTTCTCCCTCTCGCATCCAATAAGCCAGTTTTCTGTATACCTTCGACTTTTAATTGGTTCGTCGGCATGACAAAAAACAACTTTTCCTCGTAAACTTTTAAACTGACAAGGAACACGAATGAATTTTATACAAGGGAAAAAAAAACTTTAGAGAAAAGCTTGTGCCATTTTTAGTTTCCTTAGTTAAACTTAGCAATTGATTAGCACATCGTGTGCGTCTTGTCTACCTGCTACACACAAATTAATGCTCATGTGGGCTGAGACCGCAATCAAAATATCTACAGATTTTCTTTTTCTCATTTAGTGAAATATGATACATGACTCGTTCACATTTTCTACTAATGTGTGTTCCAATTTAGCAGATAATTTTGTTAGTGATACACTTTTGGCTGTAATACACACATCGGTGTTCACACTAACAAAATGATTATTAGAGTTGCCTCCTACTTTTCTTTTGTAACTTTTCAAGAACCAGAAAGTGTGGAGACGGTTAGACATACTAACTGCCAAAAGTGATACACTGTTGGCTGTAATACACACATCGGTGTTCACACTAACAAAATGATTATTAGAGTTGCCTCCTACTTTTCTTTTGTAACTTTTCAAGAACCAGAAAGTGTGGAGACGGTTAGACATGCTAACTGCCAACATGTGTATTTTTCCTCTTGATAGTAATCAACTGGAGAGAGCAGGAGAAAAAACACTTTTATTACATTACCCATTTTCTCTTTATCGAAAAGTTGTTCATGTTGATACAAGAAAAGGAAAACGAAACAATCTGTTAAATTATTCAGCTAGCAATTAGCTTTTGAAGGGAAGGATACGCGCGGCTATTAAGTGTAATATAGCAAACAAGGAGAAAGTAGTACTTCAAACATATATCGATAAAAATGGGTGGAGAAGGGAAAACAAGTGAATCACATAAACTCACTCAAAAAGAATAAAAAAGCACTTGCAGACCAGAGGTGGCCAAAACAAGAAAATTTACATAGAAATAGAATGTTTTTATAGGGAATTGGAGTAGGAATGGGATTCTCTGGTAGCGGTTTTTCTTGGCAATCCAAAGTTACATGCAACCGTTCTTTGTGTAAACATTCTCTAATAACAATATAATAATATGGTGATGGCGGCAGCTATTACGTGGCGAACAGCTACTATTGGCACAAAGAAAATTGACAAATTCAATTACTCTAATGTATATTTAACTACTTTTCGGCCGTGACATGTGGCACAATAGATTTTTTTCCTTATTGGACACCTCCAAAGATAAATATCTTAACAACATTCTTTTTTCTCTTCTCTTTACTCTTTGAGCCAAAAAAACAACAATTCTACTTTGTGTGGCAATTAGAAAAAATATAAAATTTTGTAGATTGGCATACTCCCAAAATGAAAACAGTTGAAAAAAAGATATTTGAGGACAGTCGAAAAGGTCAGAGCAAGCAAAGCTTCAGTAAAAGACTAAAGCTATAGGCCACCATGGACAATCTGACACGTTGAAAGTTTCCTCCAAAAGTAAAAGTGGCTAACAACAAGTCTGTCAGGATATTTTTACGCTCCGTCAACTTGACTGTTATCCATGCTCCGCTTTTTCCTCTCAAGTTTTTTTTCTTTCTTGAGGCTCCTTAATTCAGTTAAAGTTTTTAAATGCTAATTAATTCCTCTTTTAACCTTCCTTCTCCAACCTTATTATTCCTTAACCAATTTTATTCGCATTTAGAGACCCGCATGCAAAAAAAAAATGTATCCAGTGCTGCTGGAGAATGCATAAAAAATGTTAACTTACTTTTCTAAATCAACAGCAACTTTCTCCTTGTCTGCACCACCACCACATACTCGCTTACTATCCTCCAGTGTGGTTTTTTTTCTTCCCCTCCCAGAAAAAAAAGCAGAGAGAAAAAGATGCTCGCTTGTATCCTTTCCCGTAACAACACCGCTTTTTGGCCTTCTTCCCCTGTCAAATCTATCTTTTCACTTTCCCACAACTTTGCCAACAGTCTGCTCTCTTATGCCCATATTGTTACACCGAAAAAAAGACAATAGAGTGACCTTCTCTGGAAAAGAGAATTTTCTTGAGAGAAAGCACTGGTTACTAGACTGGGAACGGTATCATTCCTCCGATCCTTTCTCTCTCTTAGAGAAGCATACTCGACGACAGTGTTGTTGTTATTTCAAGAATTAAGAGTCGACGCTTCCGCTATTTTCTCCAGAAAAAAAGCTTTCACTGTGTGTCTATTATGTTTCGGGTTTTTTTTTTCTTGGTTCTGGAGAAAAACCGTTGGAGCTGAATTCCCATCAGTGTTCTCTTCCGGAGAGGAGGAGACGATACACTTTATTCAGTAAAATCCACTTTGCACTGGGAGATGACTATAAAAACACTCACCTTCTGGAGCTACTAACGGAAAATTAAATAGAGAATATGTAAAGGAAAAGAGAGATTTGCAGATGTCCGTGAGATGGTTGTGTGGAAAGTGGTGACACAGACGGCGGAGGAAAGGAGCACCCGAACCAGATTGAACGGTGGAGAAAGACTGACTAACAGTGAGCTATTGTCTGTTGGGGTTACTTCAAGAAAGGAGAGACGAGAGAGTAACGGTGAAACTGGGAAAAATATAACAGAGTAGAGGAATGGAGGAAGAGAGGGGTATGCTGTCTGTGAGTGATGGAGGAAAGTTATGGAAGGCTTTTGATGCGGTGAGCTGACCAAAAGCGAAGAGATGGCGTTACAAAAATGAGCTATATGTATAGAAGGTAACAAACAAGTGAAAGATGCGAAAATTGATACTGTTTGATTTTTCAGAATATACGAGTTTTTAACAAAGCAGTAAATATGCAGACATAACTTTAATTCGTTTAATGATGCAACAGATGAAAGAAAATAGCAAGTGAGTAGACAGTAATTATTTTAATGAATCATGACTTTATTGAATTTATACGTGAAATCACTTCATGTTTGTGAAAATTGGACTAAAAAATCATATATAAAGATTGGATTTCGGTGAGAAAAATTGGACTAAAATTGGAAAATGTGTTGATGATACTGAGTTTGGGAGATTAGTTTCCACCACGAAGACGCAAAACCAAGTGAAGAGTAGACTCCTTCTGGATGTTGTAATCTGAGAGAGTTCGTCCATCCTCCAACTGCTTACCGGCGAAGATAAGACGCTGTTGGTCTGGGGGAATGCCCTCCTTGTCTTGGATCTTGGCTTTGACATTTTCAATGGTGTCTGATGGTTCGACTTCAAGAGTGATAGTCTTACCGGTGAGAGTCTTAACGAAGATTTGCATTCCACCACGAAGACGGAGGACCAAGTGGAGAGTAGATTCTTTCTGGATATTGTAATCAGAAAGGGTACGTCCGTCTTCCAACTGCTTTCCGGCGAAGATAAGACGCTGTTGGTCTGGGGGAATTCCTTCTTTGTCCTGAATCTTGGCCTTCACATTTTCAATGGTGTCAGAGGGCTCCACTTCCAATGTGATGGTCTTACCGGTGAGAGTCTTGACGAAGATTTGCATACCTCCACGAAGACGCAATACCAAATGAAGGGTGGACTCCTTTTGGATGTTGTAGTCGGAGAGGGTACGTCCATCTTCCAATTGTTTACCGGCGAAGATCAGACGCTGTTGGTCTGGGGGAATTCCTTCTTTGTCTTGAATCTTAGCTTTGACATTTTCAATCGTGTCGGATGGCTCCACTTCCAAAGTGATGGTCTTACCGGTGAGAGTCTTGACGAAGATTTGCATACCACCACGAAGACGCAATACCAAATGGAGGGTAGATTCCTTTTGGATGTTGTAGTCCGAGAGGGTACGACCATCTTCCAACTGCTTACCAGCGAAGATAAGACGTTGCTGATCTGGAGGAATTCCTTCCTTGTCTTGGATCTTAGCTTTCACATTTTCAATGGTATCCGAAGGCTCGACTTCAAGGGTGATCGTCTTGCCAGTCAGGGTCTTTACGAAGATCTGCATACCTCCACGAAGACGCAGGACCAAATGGAGAGTGGATTCTTTCTGAATGTTGTAGTCAGACAAGGTTCGGCCATCCTCCAATTGTTTACCAGCGAAGATGAGACGCTGCTGGTCTGGGGGGATACCTTCCTTATCTTGAATCTTGGCCTTGACGTTTTCAATGGTGTCTGAAGGCTCGACCTCGAGAGTAATAGTCTTGCCAGTAAGAGTCTTGACAAAGATCTGCATACCTCCTCTCAAACGGAGAACTAAGTGGAGGGTGGACTCCTTTTGAATGTTGTAGTCAGAGAGAGTGCGTCCATCTTCCAACTGCTTTCCTGCGAAGATGAGACGTTGCTGATCTGGAGGAATACCTTCCTTGTCTTGAATTTTGGCTTTGACGTTTTCAATGGTGTCAGATGGCTCCACCTCAAGAGTGATAGTCTTGCCAGTCAGGGTCTTCACAAAGATTTGCATACCACCTCTGAGACGCAATACCAGATGGAGAGTAGATTCTTTCTGGATGTTGTAGTCGGACAAGGTGCGTCCATCTTCCAATTGCTTTCCAGCGAAGATGAGACGTTGCTGATCTGGAGGAATACCTTCCTTGTCCTGAATCTTGGCCTTCACGTTCTCAATAGTGTCAGATGGCTCAACCTCAAGAGTGATGGTCTTGCCAGTGAGAGTCTTCACAAAGATTTGCATTCCACCTCTGAGACGCAATACCAAATGGAGAGTAGATTCCTTTTGAATATTGTAATCAGACAAGGTGCGACCGTCTTCCAACTGCTTTCCAGCGAAGATAAGACGTTGCTGATCTGGGGGGATTCCTTCCTTGTCCTGGATCTTAGCCTTCACGTTTTCGATGGTATCAGAAGCTTCCACCTCCAAGGTAATGGTCTTACCAGTCAACGTTTTCACGAAAATTTGCATCTTGGAATCTGAAAAGTACACAATAAATGTAGAACAATTAATAAAAGAACTGATTTATCTCCTGAAGTTAACTGTAAGTAGGATCCACCGTCTACACGTCCCCCACCTTCAATTAAGGTACACACATATAAATATACATTTTTCAGTAATTTCAGTATCCTTACCTTCCAAATAACAAAATCCCTTTAATTAAGAACTTCTCCGTTTAAACAGTAACGAATAATAAATAGTTAAGTCTTCTAAAACTCTTTTAATCTAACAGTGACTCAGCAGATTGTTCTCGACGAATGTAATTGAACTACACAAAGAAATTGCGAAAGCAGAACTGAATACTGAATTAGTGTTTTTTTTCTGTTCACTTCTCCTGAGCAACACACAAAGTGAGAATAACAAGGCAGAGAACTGGGCTGGGTGATTTTATTCAGCGAAAAAGGCCAAACAACCAACAACACGACGCAGAAGCTACCTTGTCGACATCGATTCGTTGTTGCGACTTCTCAAATACACTCTACGTAAACTATACAACCATGCAAGTTTAAAAGTAGCGGAACTAAATTAGTTATACTGTATACATAGAAAAATTATAATTTGTATGCTTCTTGTCTTTAATCGAAAATAAAAGCTACAAAAATCTTAGTTCAATATATTGCTGGGCAGTTAAAAACATTCTATTCTTCTAATGCCTCTAATACATTTACAGACAGACAAACCATTGGTTACGCATTAAGAGCTGCTGCGATTCACTCGAATGTGTAAGTACAGTACTGTACTTTGTTAGAGTTTCTTTGTGTGTAAAGCAGCTCGAATGAACGAGAAGAGAACCGTTTGCTTACGTGTTGTAAAAAAAACATGATGAAATAGGCAACTGCAGCCTACCAAGAAGCTATACGTTTCATTTTTTGTTTGTTCTGTTTGCTTTGGCTTCGCTGTAATTTATTTTGTTTTCAGCGTAAACAATTTTATATGGTAAGTTGTGAAGAAATATGATTTCATCGTAAAATACGTTTGATCGTTGACCGAGCTATGAGAAGTCATCGTCACATGAGCAGCGAGTGATACGTTGGCCGTGGGCCCGATAATCTCTCGTCAATGCAATGCAATCCAAGTCATACTTGGGTTTCTTTGTCCTCGCAATCGGTACCAGGACCCCAGCCGACACCCGACGTGACCCCAGCCGACTCACCCGACGTGACTCCAGCCGACACCCGACGTGACTCCAGCCGACACCCGACGTGACCCCAGCCGACACCCGACGTGACACCACCCGACACCCGACGTGACCCCAGCCGACACCCGACACGCGTAAAACGTGACCCCAGCCGACACCCGACAGCATTAAAATTAGTTCATACCAAAGTCATATTGAATGCTAATGCAAAATGTACCAGCAGTACTACACTTGTAATAAACAAATGTCTTAAATTATGTATTATATTACATTATGCAATGTCTTGGGATTAAATTCAATTCAATTCAATTTCTTCTTGGAATAAATATACCCACTGAAGCAATTTTAGGATTGAAATTTCTTAACAAATGACTAACACACAATTGAATAAATTTAAACAAACTGTAGGCTCAAAATCTACTATTGATTATCTAATTAACAAATGAAAGTATAAATAATAATCGGTAAACGGAGAAATGGTCGGAAGAGAACAACAATATATTCAAGAATGGTTGAAATCAGTAGCGCTGCTGCTGTAATTAATACAAGAATCGTGGAGAAGAAAAAACCATAGAAAACGCAACCTTTGGGAAAAAAGTTTACATGGTTGTAAGCTGCAGACTTGGATGGTTCAAGAGATCAACTGCAGATGTCACCTATATGTCAATAACGAGTAAAGTATAGAGAGATGGATTGCTGGGATTACATGCAGCGGAAAATAGAGTAGGAATTGTCTGTTTAAAACCTACAAAAGTCAATAGTGCATCATTTATGTAGCCTGATTAGAAAACCGAAGACTGAGTGTATAACTAATTACTGCCGTGTGTCTCAAGCTATTTTGTTTGTATGAAATAAGATGGAACATATTTATGACTGCTGCATGTTGAAGTTTTATTTTAGCATATTTTTAGTTGATATGGCACAGTTGAAGTAGTGCGGGGGGGTCGTACTTCGTTGCACAAAACGTAGTTTTTTGTACATGTTGATTTTTTAAGCACAATGAAACCAATCTGCCCACTTGGATATAAGAGTACAAGGGTGGTATCGCACATCATTAAAAACAGACAACGCCGTTTAAAATCAT
>JAAXOA010001573.1:0-15503 GCA_036561885.1 Salina celebensis
CTGACGATGGTGAGTCTGTTTTCCTCATAAGCCATAAGATGCACTGCCAAGGGCAAGTATATCAATTAAAGGAAAGGAATAACAATTCAGAAAGGAGGTCAACATAATAGCTGTTCAGCTGTATTGAGTAAGTCATGTTGTCGTGTTCATTTTTTTAACTAACTAACTTTTGCCTAAATTCGACAAAATTGCATTTTTTTTCCACCACCAGAACTAGAAAGGGAACTGCATAAAAAAAAAACTTGATCTCGACAATAGCAAAGGTTGATTGTAGATAATACACAGACAAAAAAAAAACCTAACATATTTTGTTTTTACGAATTCTTATTACGCGCATAAAGGTCCATAATATACTAGACAGGAACTGTCAACTTAATCAGTTGAATTTGGCATTCTGACTCATTTTCAAAGTGCATTGATGGCTCTCGATATGAAATTTGCGAAAACTAGTCCATAGTATGCATGCATATTATTTGTATTGTACATATTTTGCATAAATATTCCAAAATATTGATGTTTGCTACTTACCGAAATCCTTTCTTTTCAACCGAAGCGTCTGATCTGAATTTAACAATCATAAAGTTTGAAGCAGAGGTGAAAACAGCGCTTGAATTGAGTCTTCCTGAGATGGTGGCAATGCTTACTGCCGCAGCTTCAGTACGAGCTCCACCCAACACTTGGACCGTGTCAAAACCCTTTTCCGTTTCGAATTCAGAGAACTGCAATTTAAAGAAAACAAGTTAGACTCTTTGTGTTCTTTATTTGGCAAATTTACATGTTAGTTTTATGGAGATAGCGATTAGTCATTACGAACCAATTAGGCAAAAAAAGTTTATGATGCACGTATTTCTAGGAATAAAAAACCTAATTACCTGAAGAACAATGCTATGGCCCTCGGGTGCCTCAAGAGTCCATTTACAGTCAGACAAAGATGGATAGCGAGACGGGAATCCTGGACTTTCGACAAAAGCTCCGACAGAAGTTTTGTAAAATCTGCAAATCTCCGGGCAGTTCAATTCATCAGAGGCATCTCCGCAGTCATCTTGTTTATCGCAAAGGAAAGCTTTGTTGATACATTTTCCATTGGAACAAAGATGGGCTCCTTTAGGACACGCTGGTGCTCTGCACACAAAAGGCATCAAGTTTTCACACTTGGTCAGCTCCCATGACTGAAGTGATTTAATGGTGGAGCTCCCAGTGGAGGATTGAACACATCTACCGGCCTTGGTGTTAGGCTGGCTTTCACCCCAGAAACCTGTGAACATTTTATTAGAAATGTTTCAAATCTTTGCCTGCCATTTTAGAAAGTCATTCTGTAATTCCAATCAAAACGCTTGTGAAGCAGAAGGAACACTTTGCTTACCTGCATATTGGGAGAGAAGTGAACCACTCGCTGAATCAAGCGTGTTAGTTCGGAGGTCATCTAGGGTATTAAACCCGAGCCAAAAATTAGGATCACCGTGAGAAAATCTTTTAGGCTAGAGCTAACGTCCAATTGTGACTCGACCACGAATCTACTTCTACTAATTCACTACCATACCTGCAAAAAACAAAAAACCCAAATGTTAGCACTTTATTGATGAAATGACAACACTTTCAACTTTTGTTTTCATAAAATTGCTAATTTCTTCATTACATTGATTGTTTTCAATGTGTCAATTTTGCTCTCAGTCTCAGCTCAGTACGAGTTTTACGCATTAGTAGGTCATATATCTACTATCTACAGCATTTGGAGAAAGTAAGCTCAAGCTGGAAAAGCTAGAACCGAGAAAAGCTGAAGCTGCGATAGACGCGAAAGCAATTGGCAAACATGTTCATAATTTTTATTGAATAAGCACGTAATTTCTTAAATTCAATCTTAATCAGTGAGATTGTAATTGCAAGTAGTAGGGGTTACCAATTTGCTATGTTGTGTTTTATGACCAATTTTCAAATTAACCGACGTAATTTTTGGAATCTGGGTCAGTTTGGTTTGGTTTAAGCATCCCTATAAAATATACCCATACAAGTGCACAAAAATGGTATTGCGGCAAGGCTTTCGTGGATTTAATGATATTCCTTTTACAAATGGGAGCACCCATTGCATTTTCCATAAATTCTGGGTATCCACCACAAATAAAACTGGTGTGAAAGTGATGACCCTGTCTGATGCTTGCTGTTATGCCTCACAGGTTAAATTATAACGGTTACCCAAAACTGAAGATTTAAAAATGAGATCCTGTTGTCCTAAACGAAATGCCTTTGTGTACCTTTATGCATTAATTGCAGCGGGATTAAGATATTTTTAGAATTCCACGTTTTTGTTTTTGTGAACAGTGGGTGGATTTTGACTAACTTGATGAAAAATAACAATATTTTGAAAAGGGAGATTTGTTTGATGATGTTTACAGCAATCTTGATAAGCCGTAGCAAATTCTTAAAAACACAACATCCCGAACACGAGCGAAAACATCCTTCAACCTCAGCTAATCAAGTATGATTCATCCAAGCTCCTATTTTACTTCTCTTCCTACACCTCCATATCTCAGTGAATACAATTGTAGTTGTTTAACGTAAGACGATGAGGCTTAAAGATATACATTTTGATAAGATTTATTATATTGTTCTTTGATAATTACATTTTACATATCAATTAATGTTACCTAATACTGCATTTGCATAACTATCCGAGGATTCAATCTGTTTCTTGTAGTACGTTGCAAAAACTCTTGACCTTGGAGACCATCCCACACATTTCATAATAGAATCTGTATTTAAACCGGACATAGCTGCTTTGGAAGACGAAGCATGTCTAAATGTGTGAGCTGTAAATCTATCGCAATCGATACCTGACATAAACAGTAACTTCTTTAACCACTTACTAATCGTTTGCGCCGAAACTGGCTTGTATGGTTTCCTGAAGCTTATAAATAACGTATCCGAAGCCTCGGTTCTAAATGGTTTGGTAATTTCTAAATATTTTTTAAGTGTATCAACTATACATAACTTAGTATCATTATGGAAGGGAGGAAGATTTAACACTGGGTTAGGATTGTTCCTACTTGTACACTTAAGCATTGCCCTTAACCTAATCTTAATATTAGAATCTATAAAAATATCCTTTAATAATATGGAACTAAGGGTCTGAACCCTTTGACCTGTTACTAATGAGAGAAGGCCTACCGTTTTATAACTTAACAATTCGAGCGATAAGTCGCAAGGCCACTTCCTGAATAATTGAAACACTGCTTCAACATCCCATGTTACATTATACTTGGCATGCACCGGGCGAAGTCGCCCAACACCTTTCATAAAACGAGAAACTAACGGATGCTGCCCAGTATTATAACCTTCGATCTTTCCAACTACAATAGACAGCATTGACCTAATAGAATTAATAGACATATAAGATAAACCTTTCTCATAACACTCATACAAGAAATCTAACACGTTACTGACCGATGGTGACTGAGTTAAAACATTATTTGTAGCACAGAATAGCGTCCATTTCTTATAACTACTTTCATACTGTCTCCAAGTACTATCTGCACACGAAGATGATAAAACTTTGTTTACTCCGTCGGAGAATTTCCAACTGACCAGCGGTTCCCGTCTACTACTGCCACGTGAAGGTTCACTCGTTTGGACATCGGGTGTGACCTGTTTTGATAGGGACAGAATAGAAGACCCTTTGATTTTTTAAATGTTATCATGGAAGATACTGTCATCTTCTTGAACAGTGGATACCAAGGCTGAGTATCCCATGCCGGTACTACCAATATTCCTTTAGCTTTCTCCTGGAGCACTTTATGCAAAACCCTCGAAATCATATTGAATGGGGGAAACGCGTAAAAATAAAAGTTCCAGACCATTGTGAACGAATCAACGTTTTTTGCATACGGATCAGGATAAAACGATGCATAATCTGGTAACTGATTAGTTCGATAGGAAGCGAATAAGTCGAAACTTGGCTGGCCAAACCGATCACAAATTTCCTTAAAATAGCGTTTTCCTATCATAAAATCGGACTCGTCTGTTTTTTGTCGCGAGAGATAATCTGCAACTATGTTTCGTTTAGTATTGATATATGTAGCGAAAATAACATTATTGTTATCCTCACACCATTTCCATACTCGGTCTGCTATCATGTGACATGATGACGATCGACATCCTCCATACCTATTGATGTACGATATGGCTGTGGTACTGTCCGACCTAACTAATATGTTAGAATTCGTTACCTTTGCTAACGCTAAAAGGCCATATTGTATCGCTAACAGCTCTAAAGCATTTATATGGTACGACCGTTCTTCCAGTGACCAGTTCCCCCTGGAGATTACTCCATCTCTCTCGCTTCCCCAACCGGTTCTGCTTGCGTCAGTGGTCAGCCGTAAATCGTAATGATCCCTTTTCAAGTGATTAAATCCCGTATTAATATTGTTTAACCACCATAACAAGTCTTCTTTGCATTTAGTTGGTAAACTAACCAATCCTGAGTATGACATTCTATTAGCCTGCAAACCCGCTATTTTACACTGTTCTAACGCTCGCGTGTGAATCTGGCCATATTTGACAGCAGGACACGCTGATGTTAATACACCAAGGAGCTCTGCTAGTTGTAGTAGCCTAATGTGATTCTTTTCTAATGATTGTGTGCAAAGCCTGCGAATTTTATCTCTTTTCTCCAAAGGTAGAGATAGAGTCATGTCATTAGAATTAAACATGAATCCTAAAAAACGTACATTTTGTGATGGTACTAGCTTGCTTTTCTCAAAGTTGACACGAATTCCAAGTGCTTTGTACAGCTCCAGAGTAGCCAATACACTAGAATTAACAACACTTTCCGTGTCCCCTATTAGTAAGGAATCATCCAAAAAAGAAACGGATTCATATCCACGTCCCCTCAATGTCGATAAAACAGGTTTCATAATTTTAGTGTACAAATACGGTGCAACATTCAACCCGAATGGGATGCATGTAAACTTATAAAGTTTTGACTCCCATCTGAACTTTAAAAACTTATGATCTTCTTTGTTCACAGGGATCATATGATATGCTTCCTTTGCATCTAACACGGCCATATAGCACCCTTGTCTCAACAAACAACTTGCTGTTCTGTAGTCCTCCATCTTGAAGTGTGGTGCGTGAACAAACTCGTTTAAATTTTTAAGATTGATAACTAACCTAAAGTTACCATCAGACTTTGGCACTGAGAAGACGGACGAGATAAACTGATTTTCTTCCTCTTCACTCACTACTATCGCACCTGTACTAATATATTTATCTATAAGTGACTGTACACGGTCTATTTCTATCTTGTCGGTCACTAACATGTAGGGTTCCTTCAGTTGCCATGGCTTTGTTATAAAAGGAATTTTGAATCCGGCAATAGCAGACAACACATACTNAAAGGAATTTTGAATCCGGCAATAGCAGACAACACATACTCGTCCTTGGTAATCTCACTCCAAGCCTGATAAAAATTCTTTAAGCAACCTGCTTGTGTACCTACTTCATCTACTGCTTTGGTTGATGGTACTTGTTGAAGGTAGACTGACGAGCTTGTTGTGGGTACTGGCGACGCTGCCCGCCTCCTCGTTGAAATCCCTTTGGCGTGTACGGGGGCGGGCGAAACCGGTTTAAAGAAGGCCGTAATTTTGAATATGGACTGAACCGAGTACTCCTAGGGGACGATTTCACGACTGAAGCACCGGCTTTAGATGTTTTCATAGCGTCAGCTAGCGCATTCCCAAATAAGAACTCGTTGGTACTATTTGCAGTGGTACAGATAGAGAATCGAGTACTCCTAGGGGACGATTTCACGACTGAAGCACCGGCTTTAGATGTTTTCATAGCGTCAGCTAGCGCATTCCCAAATAAGAACTCGTTGGTACTATTTGCAGTAGTACAGATAGAAGAATATTCGGGACGAATGTGTGGACGCACGTCTAACTTCCTCTTCAAGGTCAGATCCTGAACTCCTGCTCCTAGGATTGCACCACCGCGCTTGGACAACTGAAGTAAGGTGGACTTTAACTCAGGGCTCAACTCGTCTGGTCTATTAGCGATCTCCGTTGCTAAATTGGCGAATGTTAAAATTCCACTCAACATAGTGCTCTGAATGCTTTGTGTTTTGATATCCAAAAATTTTGCTGGTGGTGGCAAATGAGCCCATAATTCTGGGTTCATTTTTGGTGTCATCAGACCCTTACAGTTTTCAGGCACCTTAACAGTTTCCTTCAGCTTCGCTAGAGTCATCTTTTGACAACTGTTTCGCAACAGTTCCATTGAAAGCAGTCGCCACTATGTCTGGCACTGGCGCGGCAAACTCAGTGTCCTTTTCTTGTTCACCTAAAAGCTCTGCTAAATCAGGTTCCTCAACTCCTGTCTCGTCATAATACTGGCCATCTTCCAAACCACCACCTGCACCAAATTCACTTTCACTTGTCCCTCCAAGGCCGAGGCTCAAATTCAACGGTTCATGTTCGTTGTTATTCTGGGGAGGTGCTCGACTAGCAATCAATCTCTGCAGCAAAGCAGGAACGTCTTTTAACGACTCTAGTGCCACCGAATGTCCTTGGACAGTTTTAGTTAATTCTTCTATCTGACCTGATACTCGCTTGAGTTGATCTTTATCCCCCATTGTTCTAAAATATAGAAAGCGGATTCCATTTTAAATGGTTATAATTATGTCCTTGGACAGTTTTAGTTAATTCTTCTATCTGACCTGATACTCGCTTGAGTTGATCTTTATCCCCCATTGTTCTAAAATATAGAAAGCGGATTCCATTTTAAATGGTAATAATTTCATGCCGTGCTGACCACCGGTCAGCCGAACAGTTCTCCCCCGGAGAACAAGCAGCTAAGCACATTGACCCCCGGTCAATTTCATCTCTACCTGATCCCCGATCAGGAGGTAACCACTCTTACGTGGTGCATGCTCTTCAGTAACCCCCGGTTACTGGAATCAACTATTTATGAAACTCACCCGAATTTTAATATCTTTCACTCCTAGAGATTCTCCTTATCATTGGAACAATTAAATAATCCTCCGAAGTTATTCGAAATATCACTAAACAATAAAACTTTACACTACTTCCGTTCACGTTTACCTTTCCTCTAAGAAATCAACAATGAGGCTTGTCAGGGATGCGTTCGGGGAGATGGACAGTGCGGTCAGGAAATGCTATTATTTCATTTTTTATTCGTCAACAGCGTTGAACTTAGATACGTTTACCTAGCTTCTGGATATCAGCTACAATTGTATTCACTGAGATAATGGAGGTGTAGGAAGAGAAGTAAAATACCAGTCTAGCGGTTTGTCAGATCATGGATGATAGAGCACAACTTTGATTTTTGTTTCTCTTGAGATGATATTGAAAAAGTTGAACGAAGTCTTTTCTTCTTGCATATTTTTGATGAAAATCTCTATAAAGGATAAAAATTATTTTATATTTATAAATGTGCGTTTGGATATGCATACAATCAAACAGACAAGTAGCTTTTGAGGTTAAATATTGTCGAGTTTTTCATCGGTGAATTCTCGTCAAAGCTACAAAGTTGGCGACTTCTAAAACGAGAAATATACGAGAAGGTACGAGAAATATAAAGAGACCACGTGCCTCTTTATACACCTATTTCCTAGTACGTGTGGTTAAAATGAATTTCCCAAAGTCCATTCAACTCTGCATACTTCCGGTTTACACGTGAAAAGATGGAGCTTGAAAAGATAACTGGAATGGCAATGTTCCCTCGCCTTAGCAACCAACTAGTTTGACTTTGAGATAAAATGGTTCTTTTGAAGAGTAGTAGGTTTAAGGCTAGCTGATTCTGATTCTCTCTAGAAAGTGATAAATTATGTGTTTTACACGTTTCCTTTCACCATGTCGCATGATTCATGAAGTAGACTTATGGTCAAAACGAGTAGGCAGTGAGGCACGCACTAAAACAAAAATTGATTTATAGAACTCCGCTTGCTGAATAGATTAACAAAACTGAAACAGTCTCAGAAGAGTAAAAAACGCAAATGAAATCTGTGCGCATGGAGAATGGCTCACGTATGTAATTAATCGGTCGCGGTGGTAAAGATGTAGGTTATTACAAGGCTTAGCTGACGTGACCCAGTAGTGTATTCGTCCCCGTATTCCTATCATTACACCATTCCCTTTTTAAGGAGGTCTGCCTAATTCAGGTATTCAACTTGTTCCCTCCCATGTGAGCCAATCCTTTACTTTAGTATTCGGAGCATTACCTAAAGCACTAAGAGATGTCACATTTGGTTAATAAGTTTTTGAATCTTTTAAATGTAATTAAAGGAGGCTATGGAATCAAGAGATTTTCCACTTATAACACTGAACTTTCTCCGCCAAGTTTTTCCATAGGTATGCAATAAATCTCAGTAGGATCAGGTCAAATGGTCTGATGGAGTTGTTTGCGAGAAAGAAAAGTAAAAAAGGTTTAACTACGACCTGTGTGAGTTCCTGCTTTCTATATAAGGAGTGTCACCATTGACTATGTACGTATTTGTTAGTATCAAGACTAGCACAATAGTGAAGTGAATATCAGTCTTGCATTTATACCTTGGAATGGAGACTTTATCTAGAAACATAGGTACAATAGGACATTATATTAATCCAAGATTCATGCAATGTATTATGTGAATTTTTAGAAGTGTCGGAAACAAAGATTAATCCGAACTGTATCCATCATATTCTATGAGAAACATAAAATAGTAATCTGATTTTTATGTGCTTAATCAAAGTTTCAATTTTATGTGATTTCAGGAACCAGAGCTATCACACTGGAGGAGAATGGACCTCGTTTTGTAGAAGACTGGCAAACCACATATGCGTTCAGTAGCAGACTTGGTGGCAAGCTATCGTGCCACGTACATGGTCAACCCAAACCAAAAATCCAGTGGGTCACAAACGACCTTTTTCTAATTAGTAATATTACTGCACTAAGAGAGGTAAGTTAGTTCTTGTATTATACTTAAGTTTTTGAAATAGATTCTAATGTCGATTGACCGCAACTGAGACAGTGAAACTCACTTGCATATGCACGTTGAACGTTTCAAGTAGTAACCTTCGTTACGCTGGACACGTATTTTCCGTCATTCCAATTTTCTTCGATTATAACTAAACTCAATGTGACAGGACCACAGGTAATTAAGTCAGGGCAACAAATGGAAGACTTTAATACATGGTCAACCCAAACCAAAAATCCAGTGGGTCACAAACGACCTTTTTCTAATTAGTAATATTACTGCACTAAGAGAGGTAAGTTCTTTCTTAAATTAGTTCTGGTATTACGCTTAGGTTTTTGAAATAGATTCTAATGTCGATTGACCGCAACCGAGACAGTGAAACTCACTTGCATATGCACGTTGAACGTTTTAAGTAGGTTTCGTTACGCTGGACACGTATTTTCCGTCATTCCAATTTTCTTCGATTATAACTAAACTCAATGTGACAGGACCACAGGTAATTAAGTCAGGGCAACAAATGGAAGACTTTAATGTTGCTTTCTCTTTTAAATCATTTTCAACATGATTGAGCTGAAATGTTACACGGGGGCATCATTCACCATCTCCTCATGTTTCGCGTCGAATGTTCCAAAACATTTTAGCTTGCCGATAAACTATCTGTCGAATCTACCTGTAGCCATAGTAGCACTAATAGAATTGGTCAGATAGACATGCTTTCACTTCTCCCTGATATCGCGAATACCTTTTGCAATCCTTGAATATATACTCATAGGACTTCAGGAGTTCGCATTGTCACATTGGTATGTGTAAGTAACAAATTTTATCAGCAGGCTTCTGCAAGCATTCCACTAAGGAATCAACCAAGCAAAATCCCCCTGATATATGCTTACCTCATAGTGGAATCAAAGGAATTGCCAATATATCAATTGTACTTCTTTTGCCCTCCTTTAGAGAGATCAGTAAAAGTAAAATGTGGGTGAGCGGTTTGTGTCAATATAAAATACCAAGTTCAATCTATTGTTAGGCCAAACCAAACAATGTTGCATGTAAACTTCATTGAATCTAAAGTAGTTTTATGCATTGTATATGTAAACGTAACCGAATAGAACTATTCGTGCAAATCATGAAAACCAAGTATATACAATACAGAATGATATGAAATTTGAAACCCCACATCTGGAGAGAAATGGCAAAACCCGAATGGGTGAATGTTTGTGAAAGTTATTCCTTCTCTATACTTCCATGTTTGCTTATTGAACTGTGCCCGTGCAGCGCAGCGTGAAGGACTGAGGAATCCACAAACACAATAGAAGAATGGTTAAACCACAAAGCTCTAATATAGGAAGAGTCATCTATATCCCCCGATGACTGTTACACAGAAAATAATGATACTGCAAAACTTCTACAATGTTGTATATTATTCTACTTTTAGAACTGATTGTGTCTAGATTGTGGATTCTTAACTTGCTTCTGCTTCTTTCTTCCAAAAAGCACAGAAATGTTCCATGTTATGAAACTATGGGTCAAATACTCGTGCAAATAATGATGCTGCGAAGTACGAAACTTTCAGACTTTGTGCGCTTTTCTCTGCAAGCTCAGGTTTGCTCTTTGGCCTACATATTTGCTAGATTCATTTAAAATGTGTGGTGAAAGTTTCCAGTGTGGGAGAAAGTGGGAGCTAATTTTGTGTACAAATTTGACACAGAAGCCAGACCCCAAATGATTTGTTTTGTCTTGATTTAATAGGAAAGGTTAATTTCTGAAAAACAACCGGATTTGGTCCAGAATTCTACAAACAGTTCCATGATGTGCGAGTTCTCGTTTCGCCCTAGAGGCAGTGTTGCTTCCATGACTGGAAAGAGTCGATAAATAGCATCTTTTACTTGCATTACTGGCAGGATTTTAAGACTTTAAATGATTGTTACAACAAAATGAAACGAAATGGAACCTATGTGTGATTGGAACAAATTTACAAGGACAAAAAACATATTTACGAGATTTTGCCCGAATAGTGGAACACCCATTCTTTATATAGAAAAGAAGTTAATGTCTTCAGTCGCGTTTTTAATCATTGAAAGTGAACTGGAACTTTTACATATGGCATATATGAAATCAACTCCTAGTGAGGTTTACCAGTTAATCACAGCAAATATCAAAAGCTAATGGAAATTCTTGTATAAGAGCTTGTTAAACCACTAAAATTACGATTTCCGCGATGCAATTTTATTGCTGTGCTCGGTTTCTCCTCTCATGCAATGTAGCATAGCATATAATGCTGGCAGATAGTGTAGTATAGCAGTCTACAAGGAAATGCGTTTGCATTTCATGTGAGGTTTAAGGCAAACATCATGAATATATTCTTTGTGGTCAAGACCGCAGCAATCCATTTTAAAATACCAACAATCAACATCTCTAATCGTTCATTGCGCAAGTTTCTGCAAATGAAAGTTTTCTGGGTATTCTGTTTCGAATTTTAGAAATAAAATATGAGAATAAACCAAACAGATATCAGCAGCGTTGAGATGCTACCCACATCCGTATATTTTAACCCAAATGATCATCCTGATAACACCTTTCTCCGTGCGACAATTCGCATTTCTCCATATTCCGTTTTACGCTGAAAAAGGTGGGATTCTTTTTCTTTGATTCCACCATTCCCACCATAACGTACGAACTTTTTGATAAAAAATGTTAATCGCGCATCACTTGTTTTTCTAGATGAACAAGTTGCTTTCGTGAGCAGGTTTTATCCCCCGATACCGCCTAATGCATCATTTATGTACTTTTTAAGATTCTTCTGATTCTTATGCAAACGGTCTCTTTCAGGTTATGCGCATGGTTTATTTATATATTTACATTATTATGCCATGCAGAACTCTACTGGAGCTGACAGTGATGATGATATCTAAAAATGCGGCTTGTGCTTGACTTCCTTTTCTCTATTTGGTGGTTAAAGGTAGTGCTGATTTTTCTCAAGACGCATATGGAAGTGTAATGGCATCCAAAAACATTTCAAGTGGTATGGCATTGGAAACATGCCTTTTGCATTTCTCCAGACCAAAACCACAAGTTAATTCAACGGTAGAGTGAAAAAGCAGTAAATAACAAGCACTCCCCATCCATCTACAAATTTGGTTTATTACTTGGACGAATTATTTGATGTGTTGGTGAGTGCGTAGATGCATGACCACGAAACGAAATAAATTGCTCATTCGGGCGCTTTAGAGTGAAAGTTAATCGAAAATTTTGATGAAAGCCTGAAATAGGAACAGAAGGAGAGAGACAAATTCCTTTGAAACGAACAACAAACCTTATGGCTGTTCCAAGACTTTCCCTAGAATTTAATGTCCTTTCAATAAACTTTTTTGTTAGGAGAAAAAATTCCGTGTTTTGCGACCCACAGCTTTCTACTTGGCCATTATTGACTTGGTCATTTTGAGAAACACTTTGGGAAAAACAAATTCTTTTGAGAAAGTGAAAAGAATGCAATACAATACAGTTGAGCTCGGAAGGCTGCGTTGATGGGATTTAGATGGACTTGTCTTCTGTTCTTGATGGTCGGCATATTATTGGCCTTTCTCCTTTTCTTTCTCTTCTATCACAGCAGTTGAACACAACGAGTTTTTAGAAGATTCCTTCAAAAACGATTTTTTATTGGGAGATCTGCTTTTTACTGGTATCGGCTTATAAGATTAAAATTTATACATGTGGTTAACTTTGGAGGAGTTTAACAAGTCACGAATAGGCGGTTTCAAACAGTCCCATTTTTAACAATACATTGGCTTTCCAATCTAAACGAACATTTTACAAATTAAGCCAAACTCTGCCAAAAACTGAACGGGAATAATATGCTAAACTAGAAACGAGAAATATTACAGCCAACTGCAGTGATAGTAAAAATGTACCCGGGTTTTCCTACACAGAGGTCAGCTTCTTCAAACAGATTTCCGTGAGTTGGATGAGACGTAGTCTGCCCATCATGCGTGAGTTCCAATTTATAAAATTGACTGGCAGCTGGGCGCAAGGTTTACTGACCTTTGGAAGAGATAACGTGAAAATGATTGGACACAAGGAAATTCATTCGATTGAGGATGTTGTTCAACTACTTCGTTTGATTGCTTTTTCCTTTTTGTTACAATTGCCGAAATTCAATGGCATGTAATAAGCGAATATGGTAAGGATTGAATTGGGGGCAAATCAGTACCGACAATAGACTTGAAAGAGTGGAAATTGAAATGGAATGATGGAGGATTGGAAACCACATAGCCAGTCAGCATATTGTAGGCTATAGACACAGCCTGTACTATATGTATATGCTTATTTTCTTGTATGTATTATAAAAATTCCCAACGAAGAGTCTTTCTCGGAATAAAAAAATCTGGAAGGTTGCGCCAGTCGTCAGCTTGAAATTATGGCTCCCCAACTTTGCTGTCCCACTTAAAATCAACTATTTTGTTATAGAGCTCGTATACCAGGAAATACCCCATACTCCTGGAAAAATAGAGTTATAGAGCTCGTATACCAGGAAATACTCCATACTCCTGGAAAAATAGAAAGAAAAGTTATAGGAAACAAAAAAGTTTTGGACAAACTCACAGGCTAAAACAATGGGTAAAATAAAAAAGAAAAGAAGAATGAGGGAGGACTAAAAACCAAATAACTTTTTGTATAATAAAGCTCACTTACGTTGTGGCATCTTAAATTGAAACTGAAAAAGAGAAAACTAAAGAAAATGGTATTAGGATAGAGTAGAACCTTCAAGATAAGCTTTTTCCTCTCTATCCACAATCAAATTTTGTCTTACTGGTATCAACGAAGTGCGTGTCCAGCATTTCAATTTCAGAAGGAAAACATGATTGGATCATAAAAACTCAATTTTAACCTCTACAGCGTAATGGTTTCGTAAAGTTTACCTAAAATGGTTATTTCAGTAGTAAGCTACTGCTGTAGTTCATCAAATCCCTGTGCAGGTATATTTAATCTTATTTTTGCTCTGTTTCTTTTCACATTGTCAACAGGTCGACGAAGAGGGAAACCTACACTTTAGGCCATTTGAGGTAGACAAGTATCGACCGGAAGTGCATTCCGCAGGATACCGATGTCGAGCCAGCAACACAGTTGGTTCCATAATCAGTCCTGAAATACAGATAAGAGCTGGTACGCAGTAAACAATTACATATTCTTAGAGTACAGTCGTATTGGACTTTCACTTTACTGTTGACCCGAACTACGGTGGTGTGGAATCCAATTCCTTATAAATTCTCTTCTCACATTGTGGAACATCTTTTATTGAGCTTAATACATATAAATAGTTACAAAAAACAAGAATACCTATTACATGAATGCAAGTATCACTTGTATTCTTGCATGAATTAAATTATTGAGTTCGACAAATAGTCCTCCTCGTCAGACTGGCATGACTGACTTAAGGCAGCAATTTTTTTTCCTCTTCAAATTGTAATTTCATCATCAAATATAATATAACCCATTACTGTCTTTTACCTGATTTTCAGTACTCGACGCGCCCTATGAGATAGAAAATCCAGATGTTTCCGCCATTAGGGGAAATACAGCCATGTTACGGTAAGATATTCATCTGCTCTTTCAAAACCAATACATAATTATTTCGAAATAAATGTAATCCAGAACTAATCGCTAGTAATAACTAGTTTCAATCTTAAAATGAAGTGAATGCAGACAGTCATAATGCAACGATTTCTGGTTTGGTTTCATTTTTGTATTCAATTCCTATTGATTTGAAATTTCCTAAAAAGTCTACTTTTGTGACTAGGTTCTATAATTGTAAACAAGGCATATACCGATAATGTGCACTCATAATGGACTAGCGAACCTTTTGAAGCACTTTCACCTTTGTATCATCAGAAGGGATTATGTAACTTTGTCCAACGAAAAACAGTAAAAATACGCTATAGGATTCATTTATTGTACAGGCGGTTATAACCACACAAAGCTCATATTAACAACATTACTTTTGCAAATGGGAAGCTTACACGCGGGTTTTCTCCGAAAAAGAACTATTGTAAGTCAATACGAGTGAAAGTCCGCAGTGGTCATATTGTTACAAAAGGTCTATTCCTATGATCAGGTGATGTTCGAAAGGATAGAATTATAACAACTTTTTGTGGTTTGTAAAGTATTTACTATTTACTTACGTCAAAAAATAAAGGGTGGGAGTTACACGCGTACTTATTTAAAATCCCCAATACTGTACAACTAGGGCTGTACGTTGTGAATTGTACTTTAGTTCTGTCAGTTTGCAAACTACTCGTAAACATGCCAAAGCCCTGGCCTGTACAGGGCCCTCAAAGCCAAACTCATTGGAGTCCACGATGCAAGCTGTTGACAAGTAGTATAGAATCATAACAACAGCAGTTACTATTTGATCATATAACCGTAAAATTTCGCGTTACAGATTACAAGCAAAGAGTAAACCTTCAATGAGAGTACCAGCATTATTGAATTGAAAATGTTGAAAGTGCATTTCGTTAAACCGACGGTAAAAAACTTATGTAGAGAC
>JAAXOA010001574.1:0-15497 GCA_036561885.1 Salina celebensis
TTGTTTGCATTTTGGTCCTTTTAGCTTCATCCTTCATGCTAGTGCCTCATCTCCCAATAAGATTAAATAGCTGGGGCACCGTCAATAAGTTCAAATCTGCATATGTGGTGTTGCCTCGTCCTAGATAGAATTCATTCATTGATAACGTTTCCTCATGCATCGATTGTTTTAAAAAATATATACAAAAAACAGGATTAAACTAAAATCTTCGAAATGATTTCAATTACCAAAAAGCTTTTGCTGAGGAAATCTCTCTTTATCCTCCTCACGATCGAGTTTTGCTTTACCACAAAAACACAAAGAAAAATTAGGCTACAAGGTAATTTTAATTAAAATATTCAGCAAACTTTAATGTATCTTGTAGACTCTTTTTATTACTAGTTTGCAAACTGCTTCCATTTGCATTTGGTCCTTCAGCCAGCCACGGAAACTCGGTTAAATTCAGGCCATAAAAGGGCAGTGTTGTGTAAATTGGCGATGATGGCCCAGAACGAGATTGGAACTTGGGTAAGGTTTCGTCTGAACCGTTCACAAATCAAAAATTATTATGCATTAGTTTTCAAACAAAAGCTTGCCTCAATAAAGAGGTTCACTCAATTACTCAAAGATGTTATCTCAGCTTTGCAAACCAATACGATTATCATTATAAACCAATAATACTCTAATCGATGGTTATTAGGCCTAAATGCACATGCACCTATAGTTTGATCCTGTTCTGATTGTGGTTCTTTTGAAGACTGGGTAAAGTTGTTTATCAGTGCAAAAAATGTCCCGAATTGGCTTGCCGTCGGAAGTAGTTGAAATGGCAGTGTTTGAGGAATAGGATTTGCACTTGGATTAAATGACGGAGCTTGTCCTTGAAACTGTTGCAGCAGCGAACTAAAGATGTTTGTACGTGTCTGCATGCAACACAGAAAACAAGATTAGAACTATAAAGTGTAATTTTTGAGTGTCAAGCGAGTAATTGAATACGGTAGCTTCTCTTTCTCTGTGGTTTACTCTTGCAAGTACCGAAAGGTGTTAGGGTGGAAAAATGATTGACAAATAAAAAAATTTAAAACTTATACACGTAACATTACCGGAATTTGGCTTTCATTCCCGAAACCCCCGGGGATAGTTACAGTAGCTGTTGTTAAAAATATTAGTATGAAATTTCCTTTGAAAGTCATTGCAAAATGCAAAGTTTTTTTAGAGGACGACCAACCGGGCGGAACGAAAGAAATTGTTTGAAGGCAAATATTGTACTATGAATGTATATATAAAATTTAGCGATATTTATTTCGCTTTCGATTTGCTTCCTAAAGTCATAAACCGTTTTTAGATTTTCTCAGATTTTAATTTGAATTAATTAAATTGGTTTGATGTTCGAGGAACAAGGAAGGCTCTAAATTGTTGGATGCCTAATAAGTAAAGTACAAAGAAATGATTTCCCCACATAGTTGACACCATTATTATTTTATATTCATAAAATTAGTTTTGGAATAGGTGCCACATAAGTTAACCTTGTGGCATTGACCGGATCGATTCTTTCGGGATTGAAGACGACAATGAGATTGTTAGCAGAACTGGCACATTTTTACATATAACCTTAACTGTGAATTTGCCAGAAACATGCAGACATTTTTGTTGGAATGTAAATGACCACGAGTTTAAAGCACTACTCGGCACAATAAGCAGATGTTAAGGATGAGAGTATTGCATGAAAAATTCCATCTGAGTGTTAGATTTTTTTACGATGCATTGAGTATGCTGTCATTAAAAAAACCATTTCTGTGATAAAACTGAGACTTATAAACATAAGACCTTGGTGTTATTGTTAGTTATAGTAGTTGCTTTTCTAAATATTGACAACCACCCCACCAAGGTAATTAAGACAGAAAACCTGAACTATAACAGGGAAATTGTATTTTGGTACATACAATTGAAATATGTTCACTTAACTATTCCGTATTCATATATTATGCTTCAAATAGGTACTCAAAATAATATTCTTCAGTGCGTATAACCGTTAAGAAGGTTCATCTACGTTCAAGCATAAACTTTTGAATATTTGACTTTGATTTATGATAACTATTATTATGCCAATAGAGCAGAATAAGAAATAAGAATGAAGGCCACGTGAAACGGCAGACTTGTCACACTTTGGATTGTGTTTTTGTATCCTATATTTTCCTGATTTTAAAAATAATAATAATAAATCCATACAAACAAGTTTTTTTGCCAATTACATGAAAACTTATTGCTAACAAGCGTATTGTTTATTAGTCTTAGTTTTTAACTTTTTTCTTTTGTTTGTTGTTTGCAGCCAAATGAATCGGTAACTTATTGACAGTACATGCGTAAGGAACTTACAATAGGTTAATTAGACAAACTTTGAACTTCGAAATGTTTGAAGTTTGAAGAAAATAGCTGAAGCAATTTTTCTGTCAGTTATAGTGTAAGACTCTTTACGGTGTCTGAGTCCTTAACATGGAGTTTTGTACTAGTATAAAGTGATGTCTTTCCCAATGAGTAACTTGTGACTTCCTTTTTTTTAATCGAAAAAAATCCAGAGAACGTATATACTCAAATTATAGTCTATCATTTAGTGTTTTAGTCCATGATACAATTTGTCACTGCAAGAAAACTACACATTTTGAAAGCCACCATAATCCGCGTTCATATGTACAATTTATGTGATTGTAAGAAACAGCGAATAAGAAATTCGGATTTGCCAATGATTTTTTTTGTCTTATGTCTCAATTTTGCGTCTGCGGAATCTTCTATTCAATGAGGGCAAAGATGTTTGAATTAAAGAAAAAGGTACAAACCTATATACATTTGTGACAACTACCGGCACAAATTTTCTGTCTCTTGTATCCTCCGGGCATGTCAGTTATCGTGATAGTCTGTCAGTTGACTTATCGTCAATGTACTAGCAAAGGTAACAAGGTTGACTTTTATAGTCATACCCGACAAATAATGTAGTGATAAAGAAAACTCTAAATATGGAGTTTGAATGCGGGATGAAACAATGTTCATCGCAACACCTTCCTTCATTTGATCGTCGTAATTATTGAGTCCTAATAACTTAATTATTCCAAAGCAAGTAAAATACGCTTTACTTTCCTAGTTGTATACTTTGAATGAATGACTGTCCGTAGTCCGTACATCTTTCAACGATAACAATAGATATACCGCTTCATCAGCGTGAGGGGCCGCTTATTTATAGCGTATTTTTATAATTACAAAAATTGCCTCTCTGCAGCCTTTCATTATACTCTTGTCAACCAAAACGAGCGTAAGTCCTTCAAAAAAGTAAGTCTCGAAGACATAAACAGTTAAATCGTGAATAATTTTGGGCACATAAATAATATTTGCAATGAAGCATAATACCCATTCATAGAGAAGGATTAAATTATTAATACCAATTACACTCCATGTATACCAAACTGTCATACAAATGACGAATAATGATGAAATAAGGTAGCCAAACATAAATTTTAAAATGCCGACGGAGATGTTGGTAAAAATATCAAATCTCGGTTTGCATGAAGCTCTAAAGATTTTCAAACTTTCTTACGAACTCCTCAGATACCTGTTTAGGGCCGAAAATGAAATGCAAACAAAATAGTGAGTTCTTACCCTTAATCTAACATTTTCATGCAGCTTTCTTGCAACCTACTTAGAGAAAAGTAAAACAAAAAGTGTTAGTTTCCCCCATTTTTTGTCATGATTGACTGTAGAATTTTTATGATTTATCATTATTGAAACTGTATGGTTATTGGACAAGGGGATTATGGAAGTTTCATTTTTATTAATAGTCGGTTTATAAAATGCAAGCAATTTCCTTACTGAAAGAGAAAACTTTTGGGTACTTTCTCAAAACTCTTTCAAGTTTTCTTTGTAATTGTGGCTTAAAACAATGATGTCCCGATAAAAAATGAAGCGAAAAATTTAATCCTTTGTTTAATACTGACAATTTCATAGCTCATTCTTATACATACACATCTTAATAATTCCAAGCATGATTGCATGTTTTTTTTCTCAAGATTTCGTAAAACTTTTCCTTTGTTTTATACGCCTAGTTTTGTATTTTCACTGATGATCTTAAATGGACCTCGGGTTCATGTAATTTATTTGGGATTGTTTATTCTACCCTGTTAGCATACTTTACATTTTCAAATGTTAGGAGTTCGAGGAAACATTAATTATTGCGAAAAAAAATGTCAGTGGGCTGCACGCTTCAAAATTCATTTTTCATGATTCAATAGCGTAGCAAATTCAAGAAAAAATATTGAAAATGAAAAAGTTTCTACCATTGACTGCAAACACTTTTGTCATATCATTTCTTGTTATATGAGTACCTACACATGGTATTGTGATCCAGCCATATAACGTCCTCCTTATCATCATGTGTCGCAAAAAAGGAAGCGGAATTGCTGTCTTGATATATGTAATACCCTTCTTCGCTGATTTGATAGGACGGAGCATTAAAATAAATAGACAAACCTATTAGTTTTCATTTTACTACTTAGCTTTTAAGCACCCTATTGAGTGAGGGTTTCCTTTTCGTTTCTTTCTTGCTTGTATTCAGTTTGATTTTCACTTCTTTCTGTATCAAAAAATAAAAATAGACCAACATTGGGCTCCGTCTAACAAAAGGTAGAATAGTAATTTAGAGATAAACAGCAAACATGTTTTCTTAAATTCAACATATCTACGAAGTGCGTAAGATTTGCTGTCTCAATCTCAATGCAAACGACTAGTCCAATTTGTTATGATAAATAGCTTGGTTGATGAAAAAAGATTTAAGTGTTACAAGACACAATGCCATGGACTGTCAACCTTTTTTTAATGCATCGGTCATCGTGACGTATATATCGCTTTCCTTCATGGGGTGAGATGAATATTTCTTTTGAAAAAGATAATGAAGAAACGAAAATACTAGGTGTTATGAAAGTGGTTAGAATTAAGGTTGCCAGGAGAATATTTTCGTTTTTCTTTCGCACTTCTCTATGAAATAGCAGTACAAAAATCAAATCGTAATTTTCAGTGGTCATTTTAGTTTTATTCGTGCTAACTGTCACCGAGTGATAAAGATGTAAATAAGAAAAGCTGTAAAGAAAACTTTGAGGATGTGAGTATAACATTTTTCGGTCTTGCGTGAAATATAGTCAGATTGCCAAAAATAACGAAAACATCGCACTGATGTACAATGTTAATAACTCCCATTAATTCAAATACATGCTGGTTGCTTTAGCATTGGGATTATGACCAGTCCGTATGGTTTTGAGTCTTAATTACGACTAAGCATGATGGGTGATAAGGTGGCTGGTCTTCAGTTCAGTCCTGATTTCGGTTGGACAATGGGATGAGCAAAAATGCGATTTCTCGGATTCTGTGAAAAATAGCGTATACATTGTGTGTGCTAGTATGATAATGACTTTATCAGTAAACCATTGCCATTATGATCGTGTGGTGCTATATGAAATAAAGACAACCATCAAATCTGCGTGAATTAACACTGAAAGGTTTTTTCTTCCCTAATGTGTTTCTTTCTAGTAAATGATCATCTCTGCTGAAAACGAAAATTTATCCACTGTGCATCAATAAATTATTGAATGAAGGGGTGGACGCCCACGGCTGTTCGTTCACACGCTTATCTTATCAACCAAATCTTTTAAACTTGCTTATAATCATTGATGATTTATTGTCGAAGAAATTGTATAGAATAGAAGATTGCATGTGATTGAGTGATTTTCCTTTGTCCCTATTAAATCAAATCTCCTTTCATCTATGACATGAATTTGATGAACATCTCATTTTGTCGCTGGTATTACTTTTACTCGGGATATTGCGAAAAAAACAGATCCACACCTTCGGTGCTTAAATTGTCAGTGTGTCAAACTTAGCTATCATCTTCAAAGGCTAGTCACGCGATTTTCATCAAACTCAAAAGCCTTCTTTCAAAAAATTCTGATCTTCGGGGAAAAAGATAGTCTATTCATAAGAACTTGACGATGAAGTCGAAGAAAGTAAAAATATCTGTCGACGCAATTAGTTTCCCTCTCGCTTTCTCTTATTTTTTGTTTCAAAATGCTGACTTAATTAGGATACATATCAGAACCAGCAGGTTATTGATTATTGATGTAGCACAAACAAACACTAGACAAAAGCTCGCTAATTCTGTTCTTAGCATCATATTACATGCTTCAATAGTTTATTTGCTTAGCTCACATATACATAGCTTCAATAGCTTCCAAAATCTGTGGCAAGTTTGATGAATAGAGTACCGAACAAATATTTACTTGAACTTTTCGTATTCTAGAAAGTAATGTTGGTACACAAAACAGAATTTTTAGATTCTGATCACAATATTAATATTTCTAAGCTATCCCACCGAAAACTTTTCAGAATTTCGTTTGCCATAATTCAATCCATAACCTCCAAAAATTGTATTATAATGATAAATTACCTCATACCTATACAACTCGACCTAAAACTACCTTTTTCAACTGTGCATGTTGTGATGTGATTATGTGATTGTAATTTGCATAAAAAATGAATAAATCACACGATGTACCACGTAAAATGCGCTTTTGTTTGATCACTGATCTAATATGCATGTTTAACCGTATTATGCCGGTTACAACGAATTGACCGCGATTGTCATAAAATTGTCACATCTCACGTAGTTTGATTTGTACATGAGAAGACATATACGTGCTAACACCATTTTGACATTTGTGACGTGACGTGAACTTATGTACACATAATATTCAGTTCATCTTATGATAGTACCAGTATCCAAGGTAACAGGTATTCCGTCAATATTTCTATAGACAATGACAGTTTACAATTTTTTATTTTAAAGTTGGTTCGCAAAATGTTTAAAATCAAGCAAACAATCGCCATCAAAACTGAGTGGCGAAAATATCAATGTTTTAGTTTTAATCGGATGCAAGTTTCTGCTGCTTTTATTTTGAAGGATCTATAAAACATGAAGAAACGTTTAGATTAGGGGTTTTGGTTTTAGTGCTTAATGCATTAAAATCTCGGTTTAGTATCATAACTACTATTTTCATTTCGAAAATGTTAATTTTACCCGATGAATATTCCATCAGCATAATATGCATGCAACAGGTAAAATAGCTTCATCGTAGAAATCAAATTGGTTCAAGCGCCGTCAATTCATCCTTTTTGTATGATAGAGCTTCAACTGCAGCAGACACTTCTTGAACCGAGGTAGGTACATCCCTCACGGAGCAGACAATTGTGAGTCTAGCATTTCTGAAGGTACAAAAGACTGAGTTTTTTTTAATCATCCCCCTTTTCTTCACGTTTTCTCTGTGCCTGTATCTCATGACTTTAAACAAGACTACTTAATAGTATTCTGTCAGTCAGTCGTGTGGTGCCTCGACAGAAACAAGTCGTTTTGAAACATCGTTCCGCAAAACATATTACCTGCTCTGGTTTTTTGTTTCAAGTTAGACGAAAAAACTACGGAAGCGTTCCAATTTATGTGCGAGGCTAAAACGTGCAAATCCGGAAGATATTTTCGTTTTGTCAATCTCTAACTCACGGTTTTATGAAGAAAATAGGTCCAGGAAAATCCCATTACACTTGCACCGTGAGAGTTAGATTAATACCTATATAAATCGTCATTCATGAAGACTCAATAGTTTACAGTTCTTCAACCATTCGTGATAAAATACAGTGTGCGGGGCAATCGTTTTCACTGTTATCGCAAGGATCATCTTCAACTCTGTTTTGTCATCGGTCACGTTTGAGCTTAAACTCTCATATTTCAAGGTAAGAACTTTTCATATTTTTTCATATCAATACAATTTTTATAGATCGAAAAAAAAGTCAAAATGATAGGATGGGTCAGTGGTAGGAACTCAGTAAGCAAATAATGCAGTTGGCAGTTCTGAATGCAAAACTATTTCGAACCTGCATGATTTGCATTGTTAAAAACTGGACATTATTGCAGTGATTGTATACAATAAAGGATATGGGTCAGTGTAAAATTCTCTAACAAGTGATTGCACAGCAATAGCAATTCTTGGTTTAACAACAGTTTTTGGCTTAGGATACTAACTTAGGCCATGGTCAGCAAGCACAAATATATAACTTACTAGTACCCTCCTAATAAACTTTAATGGCTAGGACTAGAATACACATAAACTCCCGTTTTTTTTCATTTCTCTGCTTACACGGGTAAGATTTGATTTGCGCAAAGTGCAATATGGGAAAAAACACGTAAACTGAAAACAAATCTATAGATACCATGGAAAATCATACGTTTGTGGTGACTACGGAATTGTTTCATTTTCTCAAAACAAAATAATGCAGAAGCCAGAAAATTATGTAATAATATAAAAAGCAACTATAGTTCTTTTGGATGCTCCCGAAGCGATTATTTTTACTTGCTAACGAAGAACGAGATTAGTATCATTACACTTCATGATAGTGAGTTGATTGTAGGGTAGGGTTGCTTTCGCTCGTTTTTACTTGTTAGAAGCTGCAGTTTATTTTTCCTTCTTGGCTTATGAACACATATGCAACGGATTCAACAGTTTACAGCAGCCGTACAGGTGCAGATTGCAACAAGTTGACAAAAATTGTATAGGCTATTGGATTCAGCGGGATTTTTCTGCTTTCTTAAATCATGACCACAAAAAAACTGTGTGTACGGAAACTGAGATGGACATGACAAAAATTCAACTTTTATCGTTGCAACATCAAAACATTCTACTTTGAAAAAAAGTTTTTAAGCAAAAATAATGAAATAACGAGCTTGCTAATCGTTCACAACTATCACAACTAATGCACGGAAGCATGAATGCGAGAACCAGCAGCTGTGAAGATCTCAAGATCAGCCCAAAATGATCATCATCCTTATTCGGCTGATAGTAATCAATCCCTTAGCAAATCTTTAGTGGCAATCAGAATTCAGAATAGCTGATGGAACATAGATTTTTACGGGTAAAAAAGTTGGCATTTTTGTCCCTAAGGTTTACATGAAAAATTCTGCGAATATGTCTGCGAAATCTTATCACGATATAACAAAGTAAAAATCATGTTAAGAACTGAATGTGAGTTTAGTCTTCATACAATGTATAATATAAGCCTGCGTGCAAATATGCCATTACGATATTCTTACCAATCACCAATTCCAATGTATCGATTCAGTTCCTTAAAGTTCTGATATCACTTAGGAGACAAGTGGTCAAATTCTTTTACTTGATGAGCATGTTGACAAGGTGATGTTATACTTTCTGCTGGAGGGCTAATAAATATTCTGCTAATGTTTGTTTTATCAACAATTGCTTTCTTCATCATCACAAAACAATGCGAATGCAAAAGGACGCTTTACGCGTTAGTCATGATTTTGGATTTCATGACCGAGATTTATTCGTCGGATATGGTAATTTGCCGTTATATGCATAGACACCGTTAGTGATGTAATTTTTAATTTCTAAATGTTTTATTGGTGTTTAACACGAAACAAACGAAACAAGCCAGCCTATGATATACACCATAGTCATATTTGTTCAACTTCCCACACTCCTTTTACCTACATTTCCGCAACAACAATGCATTCCATTCTTAGAAGGCTGCGTATGTTTAATGATCCCTATTGATATCACCTGAATGTCAGGATAAAGCGAGTCTCTTTTCTTTTGATGTGTCACCGTATACGAGTTAAAATCCATTCTATAGTTTATCAAAAACAACATTCACTTCAGTTTACAATTACATTAAACAATAATGGTTGCAAATGATCGTTGAAAAACACAGCACACAAGAAAGTAAACTCAATGAGCTGTAAATCATCCATCATGTTACTTTAATCAAGAATCCACACCTCATAATAAATAGTATCAAAATTCGACGGGTAACAGTTTAGATGAAGCTCAAGTTAAATGCAGTTTAAGCCAATGTTTGTAATCACTGCCATTAAAACATTGCTGCAAGCGAGTCGAAATTCGAAATATCGACTCCATGCATCCATCAATATGGAATTATGAATATCTCGGCACTTTTAAAAGTACAATGTGACTGCATCTTCACGTTCACTTGTCCATTGTCATCATAGTTTTCTTCAATTGTCAAGTCTGAATGGGTGCAGTTGCCTAGTTTGATTGAATACAATTTAAGTATCTTGCGCAAAAGCCTTTTTATGAGCAACGTGTAGAAAGAGGGCGTGAAATTGTCTAAAAATTCAAATGTTGTACATGCACGGGCAAAATTTTAATACTAATCATTATTTTTGTACAGTGCCACTTTTTGTGATAAATGTAAAAGTGTTAAGTTATAAGACACCACGAATTAAAATCGTAGCATTCTGTTTCGTTCAGAGTTATACTCGGTCTGAATGAAGTTTCTTACGGAACGATAATAGTCTCAAGAGTCTAATTTCATGTCCAACTGACCGTAATACCCTTTTAACGAAATTTCCCATGATGAATCCTTTTCACCGTCATCGATCTGCCATGAGGGAAGAATCCATTCAAATCGTCGATTTCAAATTAGTGTTGAATGGAAGTTTTGTCCCTCCTCATCATGAAACACGATAATGTTTGAAAAGATTAAGCGAAAATGGTTGTAAAAGTGGTCTGTATGTGGGTAAGCACAAGTTTTGTCTTGTTTTTACCTTATCACTTCGGCTTATAGCTTGAACACCACAGAAGGGAAGGGATCATCATCAACCGATGTCATGTAAATAATTTAAGATAAATTGTTTTGCGGTTTTGTGGCATATATGGCTTGGTGAAATATAATGCAAAATTAATAGTTCATTTTTTCTCTTTCTTCGTCATTTAGCTTGCCAGCATTATTTATGAGACAGTGTCTTTAGTGCACCAGGCCGAGTTGTTGAGAATACACGCATAATGAGCACACGTGGGATTAAGGAAAATATGATGGAGGTGTGTGAGTGCGTTTGTGTTCAATACAGATTCTTATTTGAATTGATAAGTAGTTTACGCATGTACCTCTTTTTCTGTTTCACGTGGAACAGTGTATTTAGTCTTGACGCATGTAGTTTGCAAAAAGCGTTTTTATATGAGGTAATGGTTGCAGGGTTTGAGGTTTGATTTATTGGCTACAACAGCTTTATTGGCGAATGATTTATAGAGTTACGCACGCATATTTAGATCATACTGTGTTATCGACGAGTGGCAGCCTGCATATTGAGTACATCAGGGGTTGGTGACATAAAATGACAATTCCTGGTAGGGGATCAATTCCAAGTTGAACTCTTAATAAATATATTGTTTGAATAATTTAAATCACTTGTAAAGTTTGGTTTACCACAGTTAGTCTTAGTACTTTGCAGCAATCAAGGAGGCATGTCGACTCTGCTATTATCACTTGCACAACATGATTTTCATAAAAACGGTAAAAAAGCAATAAGGTCAAGTATTAAAATCAGTGTTCATTCAATTCAAATCGTGCGTATTGTCTGTGCCCTTAAAAACTTGGGGCGATGCGACAACTAAAAGGATCAATTTACACTTCAAAACCCCTAGTGCAACGGATTGTTCTACTTTTCTATGAATCCTTGAAACAAAGTATGAGCTCTTTTACAATTTAAATTAAATCAAAAGGAAAACTACAGTCTTTTCGATGACCGAATCCATTTATAAGACCGGATGAACCCATTCATTACTGCATAGGTGTATCGATCTTGCAGTCTGCCTGCAAGCTTGTTTTTTTCGTCTGGTATGTAATCAAAAATTTGCATTTCATATTTCTACAAATTATATAATCAGGGGCGCATTACAGGCAAAAAGTGTAAAATTTGTAACTTATACGTAATCAGTGTAAATATCGTGCGTTCGACATAATTGAAATCGCCCGAGCTGGCTTCACGCAGTAACCACAGGGAGGGGGGTTAAATATTCAAAGGTTAAGCTTTTCAGGAAACGCAGAATAGTTGTTTTAACAATACTACATCCATTTTCCTACATCAAGTATCGATTTCCTCGGTCACAATTGATGAGATAACACACATCGATTTGACAGATAGTTAATTCCAAAAGATATCAACTTGTTAATACCATTTATTGTATTAAAGATTCAAAACCTTTATCTACCATGCATGCAATGATGATTGGAGAAGGGAGACACACAGCCTGTTTTTAAAGTTTTTACAGGTTAACTGATAACAATGCGCCAACTTAAAATACACCCGCTTGACAAAGACTTAAAATCCAAAATCCGACATGCTTTGACAATACTAACAATTTAACAGTCATTTTTACAGGAAGTTAATATGAATTTAGATTAAAAGCACAAAAACTCTCATCTATTGGCAGGTCTGTTGGATCGGGCACCATGCCTCTGTGTTACTATAATCATTTAACATCATCCCGCATGATACTCATTTACAACTAAAATCCCTTCCGGCATATGCTCAGCATTCAACATAATCCAGGTTGCTGCAACTGCAAAAGATGAAAATGCTTAAATGAAAACCTGTTCAATTCTAATATTGTAATCAAGAGAAGACGCCCCACGACGATTTTCCGAATATTATAATAAACATCAGTTTTAATACAAAACCTTAAAATTAAATTGCGAGTGAGAAATATTATTGATCAACAGTTCTACTTATGCGTTTCTTTTAAATACCGATAACAACTCAGCGTCCTATTTTGCATAAGTTATGCTGCATTTTGTTTTTCAATTATGAGAAACTAGAGAGCATCGAGAAAGAAGTTTTCCTAGAAAAGAAACGAGCGCCCAGACTTTTACTTCTTGAACAACACTAACGAATTGTCGACAATAGTAATGTGTTGGATCATGCGTTCGTTAGCCTACATTCAGGGTTCTTCCTAAAACTGGCCAAAAACGCACAAGCAATTATCATTATCATTGCGAATATCAAAATTGGTTGAAACTTTTTACTTGAGATAAGTGCCAAGTTCTTGATCTATAACAGCAAAAGATATCACACAACTGTGAATATAAAATATGCGTGTGCTTCAGTTCATGTCAGTCGAGTCAAACATTAGATGTAATTGATCTACATGCAGCAAATTTCCATATGAAACATATGTGCTTAAAAGATATTTACCGTTTAGGCCAACTGATGATGATACATGCATACATACTTTGGTACATGTGGGTTTTGATCTCTTACAAGCCATGAAATGTATTTTAAAGTTTAGACGGTCAATCGCTGTTTGGGCTTCTTCACAACTTCCATGATACTGTAGGAATTGGGCTTCAAATTATTGATTTGAATTGATGAGGCGACAACTGTGATCTCAATATTAAACAAACAGAGATGGGAAGCATTTTTGTTAAATTTCAAACGCAAACAGCAACAGGGTGAAAATAATATAATGAAGATATTGCTTCACGCAGATTCCTAATGGTTGACAGGAAATAAGGTAGGTATTCATTTCAGCAAATAAGTATATTTGCATTGAAGGTATTTTAATAAGATATGGAATGTGCAACCCTTGAAAAACCAAATTTTAATCGAAATGCAACTTTACAAATAGTCTGCTCGGTAGGGATTCTTCCCTTTTGTATGACGATTTTGTAGGACAGCGGAGCTTCACGAATTATCTTTCAAAATTCACACCATCCACCATTAAAATACAAAAGAGATCACTGACTGACAGAAAGCATGTAAAGCTCCTAAATCTTTCTCCTCTGTTGATGTGCGTGAAATGCAAGAAACATATTTTATGACCATCGCGTATAATCACCATGTACGGCTTTATATAACAGTGTGTTTTTAGTTCCTCTCGTTGTCATAGCATATTTTTCTCATGCAACGAAGAAGTCAATGACAAATAAAAATCCTGTTGACAATAGCACTTACAATTTATGTCCATACATAAACCCAACGTAGATGTAATGTTTGAACTCGCTCTAACCATTTCGGATGAGACAAATTGCATTTCTCATTTTCGCGACTCAGTAGTCCTAATTTATTCGCTTCTATTGAGACTCAAGTGAGACTACAAACTGCTAGGCTGGTCCCATAATGGTCATCATAAATTTATTTTTAATTCTCATAATCTACAAACACTCCAGACCTGAATGAAGTATGTGATCACGCAATAGTAGTGATATATAGCCTTGTCACCTGAGGGTGAAACAGTTGAGCATGGCCACGGCCGGACTTCCTGTTGCTTTTGTTGTGACCTGCAGTTTTCTGGCGTGTTTTAAGCATATCATAACAGCACATTCTGAATGGCAAGGAAACTACATACTGTGACAGTTCTTCGAATGATGCGCTTTCCCGTAGAATATAAAATTATGAACAAGGAGGATAGTGTCTGTCTGGCAGTGACACGTGATGCAGTCCATTTTATCAAGAAAACATGGCCTGATATAATTGTTATTTCTATTTCTCAACTCAACAATTAAAAATCTTTCCCTCCACAATATCAGACTACACGAAGACCTTATATGTTTGGATTCCAGATCAAATTCAAGTTGCTATAGAACCGTTCCTGATTACAACTTGGATCTCTAAAATATAAATAAAAACAGTTAGATCCTTGAAAACATAGCAATACAAAAATTTTCGCGAACGTTATTGAATAACTCTGATGTAATAAATTTAATTTTCCCCATAATACCTCATGTCATGTCCAATACTGTTACGAAAGCAGCTAAGAAACCTAATATTTAACTTGTCTGGCAATAAGAGTGAATGAAGAATACACGTATGGGATATGAGAAGGTGCAGTTATCATGCGATGCCGGCCAATTTTCAATTAGCGATTGTGACACTTCAAAACGGATTTTCACATCGCCGATTCGTAAAAGTGACATTGTATGAGCTTCCACTTAATGAACCTCTTAAGAGCTCAAATCATCATTATTACGCAATGAAGGACTTCTTTTACTTGTAACATGATGAATGTTTTATTGACGGTTATGATTTATGAATCATTCTTTCTCCTTTCTTTTGCTTGCCCACTTGTTGAAGTATATCGATAATTTTTGTGAAAGAGCTCTTGAATTTGAAATAGCTAGTACAAAAGAAGCTTTACATTACAAATATTTGATCAGGAAAATCACGTAAAAGTACCGATACACAATATGCTGTTCACATGTCTTGAACATTTCATTTCACTGTAATCTTAATTAATTATTTTTTCTAAAATTATCTCTTGAGGATTTGATTTAGACTGGGACAACGCTAGACGTAGGTTGATGTCAAGTTTTCTCTTAAAAGAGTTGAGCTTGTCAAAACTGACTTCCGCGTTTTTACTACCCGATATTGGACATGATGAAACTTGCGATCTTAATTTCACGGCTTAAGCACCTTAGAGATTGTTATCTGAATGGACAAAAAGTACAATTTGCATAATAAAAAGCTATTTCGCATGTACCAAAATCTGTCAACTTTAACCCCAGCTATTCAGTGCAAATTTTACGCTTTTTGACCCTCAACATGAATTCTTGTGAAAGTAAGTGTGGAAAATTCATAGAAATTAATGCAATCTAAAAATTCCTCGGGCAATGGATGAGAAATA
>JAAXOA010001575.1:0-15496 GCA_036561885.1 Salina celebensis
ATTTGGAGGATCCTCAAATTAGTATATTCTCGGTTTAACATTTTAGAATTTTGCCATACTTCTGCCGAAATAGGACTTAGATCAAATGAGAAACCGTTGATTAGAAAACAGGATAATTCGCAATAGTACATTAAGTTTTATAGGGATTTGTTGACACCAAACCGAAGCTAAAGTATAGGGTTTTATGAGACTTATGAGATGTTTCAAGTTTTGCTTCAGTTTAGCCGTTAAAAAATAGTCGAAAGCCAACTCAATCGTTGGATGTCGAACATGACACATGGCTTGTTATGGAAAATTGTAGTTATGGAAAGCTAAAAGCACCTACTCTTCGCACACGGTTAAGCCTGTGCAAGTGCATTTGAAAGATATAAGCAAACTACAACTTGTAGTCATTGCAACGAATGGTCACTTTAAGTTTCTTAAAATGAAAAAAACGCCAAAGTTCGCTAAATTTGCATGCATTTTTTTAATTCTCAAAGTTGAAAGTATAGTGATTAATATATATGGGTTTGCGGTTTGTGGTTTAGTATGATGCATTTATATTATGTGTGGTTTTGATCACGGGAGAGTTATGCATTCTTTTTGAAAACTTATGTCGAAGTCAAGGGTAAATTTCGTAAATCTACAAATTTTCCGCAACAAAATAAGTGATATCCAGTTCACGACAAGGTTCACGACATTAAGAAGGTCCATTTGATGTGTCTGAAACAGTTGTAAATAAATGGTTTAACTGAGAATACAAAAAAATGTGAGATCGGGTTTGGCGATAAAATGAACAAATATGGAAGCAATTTGGATTTGATTTGTTTTACACCTTCAAATATTAGTTGTTAGTCGTGAGTTGAATTTTCATAGCCACTTAACGCACAACTTACTAACGTTGAACCTGTAATACTTGACAGACTAAACGAGTGTATTGTATCACAAAGGATACCGTACTTTTACTGATTCTGGGCCTTCTTCCTAATTATATTTAAAAGCACCTTTCATGGGTCCACCGTCTTGAACTACGTCGAATTTCAACGGAAAATAAGTTCAAGTCAAAGTTTCTCTTATTCCATCCATTTTTTGATTATTTGTAAAGCGTCAATTTTTATGAATCGAGGCAAGTGCAATTGAAATATTTAGGCTCCAGTTTAAAGTGCATGGCGGTTGAGAACTGCATGATATAGGTTATTCCTTCATGTTTGCTTTCACTTTGTGTGATTCAGGATTTAAGTCGATAATTTACATCGTAACCAATGCGTAAGTAAACTAACTATATTAAAAATGTATGAATTTCGGCTTAAAAATAAGCCACAAGCGGCAATCTTTGAAACTTGCCAAGTCCTTGTCTCCAAATATATGTAGTTGAAAGAAATACCCACTTATAGCTTTAAATCGAGCATCTTTGCCAGCTTCGCTTCAATAAGAAAACAAATGCGTTAAGTGTTGTGCTCTTCAAAGATAAATGTTTTTGACAAGAGGACCTTCATGTACACGCATGTCCAACGTAAAATCCCCCACAGGAAAGCTTCTATTGTGTACATGTAACAAACACCTTAAGAATATTTGAAAACAATCCAACCACTTTCTAACAAAAACAAGTGTTGTATCCACATGGGGGACATCGCCTCATTTAAGAGAAAATTAAGTCTGATGAGAACACTTTCTAAGATAGGCAGAGAAATTGATTGTTTTCAATTACAACCAGCTAGATAGGAACTCCAAGACAACACAATCCCACTGTAATCCTGCTGAAACTTGTTTATAGGTTTTGAAGGAGTGCATTTATTTCCTGATCGTATCTATATATCCGGCGGATTACGGTCCATAAAACTAGTGCGTTTACGCAACTTACAATTCTGTTAGGGCTGCATCACAAAAAATGTATGTATAGTCGTAAGGAATTTCTGTATCATTATTAGGGAGAAAGTAGCAGTGTATCGAAAGATTACTCAAAAGTTTACCGAGATAAACGTAAAACTGTTGGCTGTCATGAGAACATAAATAAGTTTTTTTCGGGATAAAGGGAACCTTGTAACTTGGGAAAAGAGGACGCCAGCATAACACTAAACCTGATGAACAGATAGCATAAACATGCTTCTTCTTTGTCTCAAATCATTCACTTGTGAAGTTGTTCTCTCGGTACGCAATTTGTGTTACTTGTAGCTTCGCAAACGTAAGTAAAAGCTTTACTGTTGTCATATAAACACCAGAATACTAATAACAAAAGAAGCGTGTTCCACTTAAGATATTTTTTTCGTCTTGTCATGTTTGCTTTGAAATAGTTTCAAGAGAAAGGTTGGAGATAGGTCTGAGAGCAGTAACGGCTTTCAATAATTCGCAAAACACCCCGCGTTATACAGATTTTACGGCTGTTTTCTAAGAGACGTCTAGTAGGGTACATTTTACATCAATCCCTTAATTGTAGATCTAAAAAACAAAATATTTGTCATAGCCAACACTATTATCGTAGCCCTCAACCTCAGCACATAAGAATGTTTTTGAAACTTGTTATGTATAACTGGCATACTGAATAAACCGACAATCGAAATATAGAAAAGTAGCGAAACTATGCCTGTAATAGTTAACGGCTTCAATTGCCAATTATTTAGTGAAGATAATCGAATGATCGATTTTCGCTATCATCAAGTGATCAGCTCAATTAGCTGTATCAATATAGCGAATAAAATCTTTTAGTCATTAACGATGCATTATAGTTAACTTTAACTGAGCAATGAACTATGGGTATAGTTAACCGATTGCTGTGAAATTTTATTTGCCCCACTATATCGTACCAAGTTTCGTGGAAATCGGTTGAGTAGTTTCGGAGAAACAGAGGGGGGCGAACAGATGGACAAACAGACGAACGGACATCGGCATCCGCATAAACTAGCTTCGTTTATTAATAACAGTTACGGGATGTAACATTTATGGCAAACGTACAGTTTTCCGACTTTCTTGCAAAAGGTTTCTCAGTTTTAAGGGGTTAATAAAATAATTAGAGCAGATGGAATATTTTTTTATTCGAAAACGAAAATATGACCCATAACTCTGATATGATATTTTATATGGTTTTACAATGAACATTTTCCAAATTACTTGTATCATTATGACACTCTTTTATCTACCTGGACGTTTCTGTTAGTCCATCCAGCTCAATGAGAAGCCAAACATATTTTACTCCCTCTGTATCTCATTTATCAAAATGGGGATTTTACATGTTCAAATATAAGGCAATCAAATTACGGTATAATCTGCCAATGAATGTTAGAAATTCTATAAAAATCCATGCAAAAAATCAAAACTAATTGTTATGCCGCTGTTATAAACATGCCAAATTGAACATTTCTTTGGATGGTATTGAACCAATAATTATTTCGAATATCTAATATATTTTTAAAACTTTCATGGCTCGACATGACTTGTATTATGACTTGTTGGTTAATTAAAAACGGTGCTTATCAGTTAAATTGTAAATTTGACAAAATGAATCTGTCCTTGGCACAAGTTGCCGAAACTATATGGAATGTGGAAGCTAATTTGAGACATTCAAAGATAATAACAATTTCAATACAGTTTTAACGGTCAAAGGGGGATAATCATGTGTTCCCCATTTTTCTCTCGTTTTTCATACATGGTAAGCTTTCTCTGCGTTGAAGACAATTATGTGCGTGCAAGTAAGCCAACAAAAATAGCCCGTGCTAATAACATGTGTTTTTATTACGCCGTCTCTCTCGACTTTTCGAGTAATTGCAGGCTTCCAGAGGATTGACCTTCTTTTCTGATCATGCTGTAGACTATTACGCACAATGAACCTTCCATATTTTTATAAAAGCACGTATAGGTGTGATAGAAATGATAGCTTTAGGTTAAAGGCAGTATTACGAACATTATTATTATTACATAACATATCGTTAGGAAAAATGAAAAAGCTGTGATTCCATTATAAAGGCGGTCGTAGCCAATTAATTCAAGACATACTGCGTTAGTATTAATGTACACATGGAAGCGCGTACGCACAACGGCACAACTCATGTGATTTAGGCACAACTACGCACCAGTAAAATCTTAGATAGTTCTCAATACCTAAACTATGTTTTTCTACTGCAGGAACGGCCGCTATTAGTATTACTACAGGAATGATCGTATTGAAGTGGCAAAGATGACTCACAACCAGTGCTACTGGAAGAAAATCACAACAGGAACTTACGCTTTAGTAACAATATATATGCCTAGCGTAATTCAAATATCTTCCAAGATCAAAAAACACTAAACCATTGAGTGTTTTATAAGTCTGTTAAAAAAAATTCCCATTAAATGTGATTACTCATAGTGAGGTCAGATCGATTATGCTGCAATCAATCAAATATTTTCTTTGAAAACATGCATGATGAAGTAGCAAGATGTTGACTTAATTAAATGGTCTGTAGTGCCGTTGCGGAAAATGGCAAATCCATATTTTCAATATTATACTTTTTAATGCCTCCGGTGATTGATTACCTGTGCACGTGTAAGCTATTATTTTGGCATTCCCATTAAAGAATTTAGTCTCAAAAAGAGCAATGACTATTTATGTCAGAAGGGGAGGATCAAGATATTCCATTTTCACCAGACCTTCCATCCTTAAATATACGTATTTGTAAAGGGGCCATAGTATCGTGAAGGAACTTCATTGACACGCGCGAGCGCGAACAGGATTAAAGGTGCTAACATCAGCCTTCAGTGGAATTTCATCAGCAGCTTCAAATCAAATATTCGTTTTCATGAAAAAAAAATCCTTTGATATTGCTTCTTAGTTCCAATAGTTTCTTTAGTCTGCAATTCCACACGTTTTTCTTATACTCATTCATAGTACGGATGTAGTATTTTTCAAATGAAAGTAACTTCTATTTTACAGTGGAATTGGAAAGTTGTTAGATCGTAAAGTATCAAAATATATTTAACTCGTGGATAATTAAGACTTAGGTAATCATCACATAAATTCATTAAAACGTTTTACTTGACGTTTAGAATTTACTTTATAGTAAAATGTGACCACCACAAACCCACGAAGTAGACGTTTCTTATTGCGGCAGTATTAGCGCTGGGGATAGCATGCTAAAATCAAGATACATTGCGTTACGTGTGGCCCAGTAAAGTTGTGCGAGGTATCACGCATGTTACGCATTCTTCGAATTTGGAAGAATAGCTTTTACGACACACTAATTTCGCCATATCTCTTGGGGTTTGGGATGTACGTGGCACTTGAAATTAACAGAAATTATGATAGAATTTATCTCAATTTACATACTTACACTTTCAGTATTTTTAATATGAAACTGTTCAACATTTTCTGACTAGTGACTACATATTCTTAGGGGCGATTTACTATGTAATATAAAAGCTGATAAATACGAAGCTGAGAAGATATATATGATAGTTCTTGCTCAGTTATAAAGTAGAGTCATCAAGTCGAAGTTATGGTGTCCATCTCCTTAAAAAAAGAGCGACAGGGCTGCCTTAACATGTCACTCGTCAAAATTACTCACAAAAAAAAGTTAGGACCTCGGGCACCTGCCGGAGGGTCATTCTCACACGTCAACTGGATTTTGCGTGGGCTTCCCAACGATAGGTCAGATGCAATGCCAACATCCCTATACAAACGGTAATACCGGTCAGGCACTTTCAGGATTGACATCATAATCTGAAACATACGTCTTTGAGTAGCGTTCACCGAACCCGTTCTAATGATCTGTCACACACCATCTAACAATACGTGTGACGAATGTTAGGTCCTCACAGGCACTTTAAAAGTTGACGCAGGCACCTGATAAACAATAGGGAATGTCACATTGGGGCACGGCATGAATCTGTCAAATTGGTTTAAATTGCTCAAACGGTATGGCCTGTAGAACGCGTACGGACAGACGGAAAGGCAGACAAATCCATCAATATTTGGCTTGCTGAACAAATTTCAGCTTGAATATAAGCACAAGTTTGGAGTTTTATACCAAGGAAATTGTCGTTAACATAGTAGACAAAAACAATTTGCCTTATTATTCTTAGTTTGCCTTTAATTTTGCATCAACGTGTGACTCATGTCATCTGCAGTCGCTGTTTCATGGAAATCTGCACATATTGAGATAAGATAAATGTTAATGTACAGACTGCATCTGCTTTGCATACTAAACCAACCTCTTAAATCTAATTGCTTAGCCTGCTTAACCTCGATCTAAAATGACATGTTTATGAAGAACCGTCCAGAGCAGCATACAAAGTTTCTGGAAATACCGACAAGCGATATTCACGTCAGAACACTTACCCGTGTACTCCCGGTAGATCATGCAAACAAAAGATGATGTGGGGAACAAAGTGGTTTGCGCTAGACGTCGAAAAACTTGAAATATGCTTTAGCACGAGCCCAATTCTAGTGACATAATTTTTTATCTTTTCTTTGAACCTTCCAATTATTTTGTAAGGGTGTAGGGTTACTCCTTAAGGGTATATGAATACTCTTGATCTCACAAAGTTTCCCTCAAAAGCTGCGACATAAATTTGACTGCACATTAATGATATGAAATCTGGAAAGCTAAGAGGCAAAATTGACTGTGACCGGGAGTAGTGTCAGTGAGCTATCATTCTAATGAGATATCACTGCAATCTCTACAGCGTAATTATTTTACTTCGTGAAAACGGTTCGTAAAATGAACAAACTTTCTCTCAAACACTGCTGCCAACCGTGGCTCGTGATTAATACTTGGTTTATGTAAAACAGTCGTGTTTTCCATAAAAATGACTTGTATTAATTGAAGTTATGTTTTAGAATGTATTTTATCCTGTGAAGGCTAAGTGGCATGTTGTTGGATGATTTATAGAAAAAGTTTACTATATTAGGAATGAAATTAATATTTGGCTTCAATACTTCCTTTCTTCGGCTCATGACTAGGTGAGTGGAATGCTGACGATAACAAAAGTAACAAGCAAAAGTGACCGACGAATAAAAGTCGTGTTTGCTGAGCAGAGCTGCTTGTCTTTTTTACGCAACAGTATACCTACTCTCAATGTCTATCATTACCACGAAAATACACGAGGAATTCATATTTACATGTCACGGCATCGTGTGATTCCACTTGTTAAAAATAATAATGAATTGCACACTATTAACCATCATCACCGCCACCATGACCAAATCTGTTTTCCCGTAATGAGCAAACAAACCATATTATATTATCTATTCGAGAGATGGCTCAGATTTTTTTAGCAAACGAAGATTTTGATGCAGTTGGCATAGAAGACTTTTTAGGATTTGGTAGCATTCAATAGCAATGTAAGTACCACTGGTGTACAGAGTCGGATTTGGGTATGGGGTAATCTGACATGATCCTTCATCGGGTTACATTTTGCACTCTTCTTACGGCGTTTTGCGAAACGTATTTTCTGAACCATCCCTTGGTGTTAATGAAAGCATCTATATGAACTGCATGCAAGTTCTAAGTAGGTTTCTTGTTTCTTCATCCACTTATCGGTGTCAAAATACTTATTAGCATTTCATTTAGAACAATAAACTCTCTACGTAGCAAGAAATTTTGCATATAGCACTAGCGGTCAATGAAAGATTTGTATTCACTTTTTTCGCCTAAGCCGTCTTCTTTATGGTTACTTCTCCTTCAATCTTTGCTGACCACCCGCAAGTTTTTTAACCGTGGAATAGCCTTTTGTTGTTGCAAAATCATGTGACTGACCTTTTAAACATCTTTGGCGTCGGTCGTTGCGCGACTATTATGCTAGCGTACACTAGGTACAGTACTTTAAATGTTTTCTTTTTGTCATAGAAAATATAACTTTTATCACACAAAGCCAGTGCCGGACTAAAGTAAATAAATAACGCTTACATTCGTTACTCTTCAACCAAGTATCACTATTAACTATAAAGCAAGCATTTTGTGAATGTATTGAGTGGGTCATCCTTTTCTTGTTACTTTAGCCCAAAAAATATATCACTTTTAGGAAACTGTTGAGCACTAACAACTAATGCAAGGATATTCAATACAAAAAATTGTGTTCATGAAGTTCGAAAATAAATATGTCTATTTAATCTACCCACACTCGTTCACTCAATAGGCTATGACAGAAATTCGCAAACCTGTTCAAATAAAAGTGACTTTGTTATTGGGATGTTTCAAGAATTCATGCGCAAAATTTACCCTGGAATGGTAAATTGCGAATGTCCAATCACCAATTCAAAGACTCCATCAAGTAGACTTCTTAGAAAAACGCTTTCTGTCCGGAGAGCACGGACTTATGGCGGTACTCATGTTTATAATTCTTCCGACAACAGTTACACTACAACCTGATTGTGATTATGCTCTTATGTATTGTTTGTCTGTTTGCCCACGTGCATTTGACAAAAGACAGTTGCCATTGAATAGATAACCTGCTCTTTCATCGATTCTTAGACGTGCGAGATCGCAAATAAAAACTCAAAAAGGCGAAAGTGACTGCTAAAGCAGGACACATCTTGTAAAGCAATCGGTAAAAGAAAATATTAGGCTTCAATAATCGAGTGTCTGCATGTCTATTAGTACAACATATTTTCGTGCTCGTCAAATTAATGAAGCGTGTAAAATCTGGACACCTAATTATACGACATTTACTGCCTTTTAAAGAGAACATTTATTTTACGCTTCGTTACTACCGTTTCCTTTTTTATTTAGTTATTAAATCACTTGTAGACACGCACAGTCTACCAAAACCAGTCAAAACTGCGAGTTGTTAGATGCTGGCTGAGGAGCAGGACTTTCTCAATTCGTCCTCTGAGACGTGTTCTGCTTATGCGCAATACAATTCTATGTGAGAATGAAGTGACAACATAATATTCGATATTATTGCTCAGTGCAAACCGTCTGTCTGTGACACTATTTTGGGCATTGTTTGGACTCGCTAAATAGTTGAGATCAAAAAGGGAAGGGTGAGATATACATATATTTGTATAGTATGGATATAGTATGACTCAGACTCGTAAATGAGTTCAGATCATACTGCATGGTAAAAATTATATTTGTTATGAAAATCGGTTTGTGAAAAACCGCTGACATCGGGTAAATATTTTCTTTTTTTTCACTAACACAATGGATTAGGCACGTTACACCAAATGTACGCTAATAAAAAATCACCGTAAATATTGAAACGGATGAGGTTTTTGGCTAGCACGATAAAATTTCTCTTGAACTAGTATTATTTTTAATAATAACAAATGCACACATGACGCTTTTGAGTCTCTATCGTAGCTTTTTTTTTATATTAGTTGACTCTGTTATGTGGAGAAATTTATTTAAGCACCAAGAAACTCCAAGACTCTTTTGCATGTAGTGACAGGAAAAGGAAGAAAATCTTTCTCAAACTATTAACCGCTTCATTGAAATTGATGAGATATGCCCATGGAAATGTTCTAATTTACTACGATGAGATGTGAGATGAAATTTGTGTAATCAAATCAGTATAATGATTTTGCCAGCTGTGCCGCTTGTATAATATTCAGTCTGTAGCCTATATATAGAATGTTCCATATCATATAACAATTCATAAGATTTAGTCTGGTTGACAACATTCAGTTGCAAGTTTTGGTCTTCCGTCATATATTTTGTGTTAATGCAGTAAAGCTAAACAAACAAGACTGGTTTCGGAAGTGGTGTGTTAGATCATGAGACGATCAAGAGATATTATTGGAGTAACTCAATATGAACGTAGTCAATTACCTCCTGACCATGAACTCCATGTAGACAACCAATGGAAAGAGTCTTGCGGTCTACTACGGCACGATGTTACACTATTAACAGCATTTTTCAAGTAACAATACATACATAGTTGCAAAATTAAATCCATGAGAATCCGAAGTTTTTGTTTCTATTCTTCTTCACTACGACTTGCTGGTCTCCACGTCAAAACATTATGTCGAGCACATCAAATGCTTGCTTCTTGCTATGACAGGAAAAAATTGATGTAAATTTGTTAACCTACTCACAAAAAGACAGGTAGTTTTGTGGGCTGACAAAAAAATCACTTGATTTCAGCATGTCTGGTTATTGCTTAAAAAATTATACTTTACAAAAGGGATCCCTACCTATAAGGATAAAATGATAATGGTTATGTTCCTTCTTGTACGATGGTTTCACTCATTCCATCGTTGTCTGTGCCACATTGAGATTACACTTTAGATACTTGCTCGTAACCACTTTACATCCTACCCCAACTCAAACCTTTTTGATCTTTCATGTCTCTTGTGATTTTGCTCGTGTTGCCGACTCTTTAAAAAGACTGGTTATATTAGTTTTAATGCAAAAATTAAAACGATAATGGAATCAACAAAACTTTATTACTGTGATATTTCAATAGAGTAATACTTGGCGCTTTTGTTCTTTGATACTACAAGGGTAAAAATGAAGACCTGGAATTGATCTATTAACAGCTTCGGAGCGCGCACAAAGGGAAAACTAGTTGTCATTAAACCGCCTTTCTAATAACTACGTCTGGTTTTTACTGTTCTTAGGGCTCAAAGTGGGGGGTTAAAATTACAACATGTAATCATCTCAGTGTTGCTGTGCGTCATTTCTTATGATGATTTGTCTTTATTACCCAAGAACAAAATACTTTAATTTTATTTATACAAACTATAATTACATATGCATCCACTACCTTGAAAACCTAAGGGCAACTTTCGTTTATGTGTACATATGAAGTGTAGAAAAAGAAGTGTCTAAGGTGTTCCCAAACGTCAAAGACACCGATACCGTCATTGTTCTTAAGCGTTGACAGTGGCAGTGTCGGTTAGAATGAATTTCTCATTTGTCGATTTGCTATTATCAAACCAATCTAATTCATGGATGGGAAAGTCCCTTTTCGTTTGTGTTGCTGTGCATGCAAATCAGGGCTGCTCGCAAGTACTGACAAGAATGATTTCTTTCCAGGAATTGTCAAAACATACCGAAAACCTTGTCAGATTAAGCCAAGCCATGTGTTTCCTAAATCAGTCCTTAAGTTGCTGATGCAAGAGAAGCGAGAAAGCTCGAAATATCTTCATGAAGGCGTGCCTAGAGAAGAAACTATCAGTTTTGGTTGTGTATACACGTGTAATTGGAGTGCAAAATAGAAGTTTAATTAGTTTCTGATGTGGTCATTAAGTTGCTAATACGCATATAGTACAAATTGGTGTAAAAAACGTGTTAGATTAAATTATCAAAAGTAGTTTGTTAAGTGGTAAGGCAATTTTTGCCTGTAGGTAGACATTTTTAAGCATTTGTGTACACTTGTGTTTTTACATTTTATTGGTGGATTTTGGCGAACACTTTACAATTTGGTTTTCTGGTATGACGGCGTCTCATCCAAATCTGAAACTAAGTTTAGCTACAACTACCTACAGAAATTCGAGACGAGAAAGCAAAATATAAGTTACTCAGTTCAAATTGATCGAAAGCCTTTTTGGCTTCAAAATATGTGCTCAGTGCTGACAACGTTTGCGTGCACGGCAGTAAATCGTGATCTGTTTTTAAATACATAAATTGTATCCGAAACCGCGGTCTCATTTAATTTTATGGATTTCCAACCTTCTATTGCCGAAGCATTCAATTCAAGTTTTTATTCTATCAGCTATGTTACTGAAAGTGGACATTGAGTAAAGATCTTATTCTATCCTTCCGCCAGTTAGCAAAATGGACGATTCGTGTAAAGCTGCCTTCAATAAGTGTACCGAAGAGGAAAAATGTACTTTCTGAAGACATGTCTTCTGTCTTACTTTCCTCTTACATTTAGATTGAATAACACAACACAATTGCGTTGTTGTGTCGTTTCAACCCTTTTACGAAAGCAAAAAAAGCTACGCTTATTGCGAAACTCCAACCAGGTCCGCTATTCAACGTCGTATTGCTTTAAGTGCATGCATAAAAACCACCGATATTCTGAGTTCTATTGGCAGAGTAAATGAAAATGAAACATGACTTAATATGGAATAACGCGAAAACACAATATCTCGTCTATAAGTGTCATGAGTGCCTCCCTAAAGAAGATACAATCGGTGCAGATACTGCTAGGTCTTATTGCTGACACTTATTGTCAGAGTAAAAGAAATTGGATTAACACTTGTTGATAAACGGAGACATGATTTGAATATAAAATTACAATCAGGCTTATCACCCAATGTCATAAAACTCTGAACTTGATTTGTAACTTTGACTTGAATTCCTTGTCAATACGTAAATGTATCTGTCAAACGGAGTGCGAAACAATAGATTCACACAGAATAATTTGCATTATCACTATCACTACTAACCACAGTGCAAACATTCGGGATTTAGTAATACCGCTTTTCGGCAATGGTGTAACAAGTGCATTACTAGAGTAGATGAAAGACGCTGACACTGAGGTAGGAGTTAAACAAGATCGGCAAATTTACGGTTAGTGTGATGATGCTCAACTGAATTGATTGAAATAACGATATAAATGAGCATGTACATGTATGGTTTAATCGCTTAGCCGAGCCCACCTAGCTTTGATGGCTTGTCTGATGAAAACGAAAACGATGAAGATTCTTTTCCATGGACAGTGGCAAGTACTATACTAACGCGTTTGATGAAGAAAATGATTCAATGCGAGCCAACGTCAACTCTATTGCTACAGAATAAACAACCTGGCCCTAAGTGCTTGCAGTATTTTATTATCCCCTGCCAAGAAAGTAGCGAAGTATTCTTTTCGTGGGTATGGGCTTTTTAAATGGATTTATGCGATAACCTGAAATGCATTCGCCGAGACCGAACTAAGCTTTTGAATAAGGATCAGACTTTTTTACCACCAGTATGGATATGATACAATAACACGCAACAACGGTGTTAATGAAATCACTTAACACGATAACACACTAATTGCTTCTTTATGATATCCATTCTAAATATATGTGTATGTGTAGCATACACAGTGTACATATTTTTTAAACAATTTTTTCCTAAAACTATCGTTCTGCAGGGATTATAGCACATTTGATATGAAGGAAACAGAAAAAATACCCTCTTATTCTATTCATTCTCAATCATTGTCTTCAACAGACCACAGTTTGTTACACATTTGTAGTGCTTTACCTAACACGATCCATTTCGAATGTCACTTGAGATGCAGCCTCGTTTAGAATTCAATTATGTATTATAATTCCGTGGTACTTCACTGATGATGATTTCGGTCTCAAATTGGAACACTGGCTAAACTTATTGTTAGAGCAAAATGGACCATTGCTATCGAGAAAAACCTTCCTTGGGTCTTACACTTACACATGTATGCATCCATATTATATAAGTACAAAAATAGTATGCTGAAATCAGTGATCCTGATGCAATAAACTGGAAGCTAATCGTTTTCCAGTTCATTCTTAGAGTGTTTGTTGGTATATAAACCCGAGGTCATCTCATAATAATTCCATAGTAATGTTAAGCGTATGAGTATGGGTGAGCTCGGTTTAATGAATCTTTCACTCACCGTCATTTTGGGCCACTCATCAATAATTTATTGAACTCACAATGATACTCGTGTGACGGTGGTTTACTTTTAGAACTTGCATGAAGACATCTGTTGTAGTTAGTTGGGTTTATTCGATGATCAGCTATTGTGATTTGAGTCTATTTTTCGCGGGTGCGCTTATTTGGGAATATCCTGAATCTTTGTGAAAAAAGAAGTGAATAAAAATCATATTTTTCCATTTTCTGTGAGTGACGCTTACATTTTTGGCTGAGAGATGGCTACAATCATACATAAAATTTTGATTACTACCCCCATTGGTAATCTAGGTAAACATTACATATGGACAGTAAAATATATTATGTACATGATGATGTATGATGCCATCCAGGATTTAGAAGACCTGTTCTTCCAAGTTAAGAGTTTTCGTGCTAAGCTAGCTTTATAAAGTCTGCATCATATTGTCAGATATTTTCTTCATTATTTATTTTGTAATAAGATCAAGACTGCTTGACATATTTAGAAGTCACTGAAGTCAGAAACCTTACAAATTGTGTGACGACGTTATACCCGGTTAAATTTNACTGAAGTCAGAAACCTTACAAATTGTGTGACGACGTTATACCCGGTTAAATTTGGTAGTTCTCGTACACGATGATAACATGACATGTGGCTGACGACAGGGACGAAAGGTATATTTTATATTTTTTGGGACACAGAAGTCTGTGCTTGTGAATAAAACTAAAAAATGGACAACTTTGCTTCTACGGGAAACCCAGATTAATATGTAGTTTTTCGTTATGCACTTTTGCTACCATATATAAACCATTCAATTAGCATAAGTAAAATATTAGATGCATACACATTATGCATGTCTTGCAACAAGGTCCTAAATCGTGATGGGTGAAGGAATGAACGCTACATAACTTACAAACAAGGCTAATATTTCAAGAGATGTATGTTAGGGAGAATTTTTAACAATGTAAAAATGTTAAACCCTCACAAGTTGCAACTACTAAAAACAGCAGCAGTACATATGTTGTTAATATTAAGTAATTTCCGGTGCCAGTTTTGTTCATGCTTTTAAACGACATGGTGAGTGTAAAGTCAATGGTAAAGAGTCCATTCATAAGTTTGTACAAATTGAATAAATTATGAGGGTTGTGTTTAAAAGACATTTTTAATAAAAATACTTGCTTATCATCATTTTCCATTTCGTGGATGGGAATCGCTGACTGAGGATATTACACATGATTGACGCTCGACTGTCATTATAATTTCTAACCACACCTTACTCGCATGTGTAAGTTAAAAGTTGCAAGTAGCCAGATTTGATTGAATTACACGTGCCGCATTTCATTTCCTCCCACTGTGAAAGCTGTAATTTTATTTCATTAACTGTGGTTCTTGGTCATACCACACGTCATGTGTGAGAGAAAGATCGGTTTTGAAGAACTATTGTTTTAACGATATATGCTGTAAGCCCCCTGTTAGCAAAATACCCCTATTTCTTCTTAGGGTCGCTAACTTGTATTATAAAATAAAAAAAATATATATATACATTTTTATCCGATTCCAATACTCGTAACGAAACTCATGTTGGAATTGATTCTATACAAAATTCCATTTGTATGCATTATCAGAAGCGTCACCTGAAGTAAACTAAACTATTTTGACAACAGAACAATCTGTTTTCTGTACCATTCATGGCCCTTCGTAAAGTACCCTATTCATTTTTATTGATAAGAAAACGTGTATCGTAAAGTTGAACCTCTGAAAGAACTTGGAAAAACACAGAGTCACTCATCTTTTGTAATATAACCTGTCGACATCCTGATCTTGTGACGATTTAACGAGCCCTCAAACAACACCCTCGTCATAGAATTTTCCCTGATGACTCCCACAGGCGAGCAAAGAAAGAAACCAAGAATTCTTCTGGTGCATCACATAAATGTATTGCACAATGCACCTCTTGTCATCTTGTTAGTAAACGATGGTGATGGTGCGCTTACAAAGGATGCAAGAACGTTACAAGCAA
>JAAXOA010001576.1:0-15495 GCA_036561885.1 Salina celebensis
TTTCAAGACATTATCTTGTCGCTGTTACAAAAACGGAACAAAACGTAGATGTAACTAAAGAGGCATTATTTAATGAATATTAATGAACAAGCATGTTCCACCCTTTTGTACGTGAAAAAAACACAAAAGGCTGACAATCATATGTGCAGGATTATATTTTTGTAATGCCCAAGTGAAAGTTGTTGAAAGTTTAATTTTCATTTTGCTATTTGCTGTACGAGCCACACATTAGACTAGACAGTTTCAGGGTCTTCTCTATTGTAAATGGTTGCAAATGAAAATGTTTTTTTTCTATATTCGCCAAATGTGAAATTCACAAAAATATTAAAATAACCCATATACTGAAAAAAAAACTGCAAGGCCACATGAAGTGGTGTCCTTTAAAAAACCAAACTCGTCTGTAACTAAAGACATGACGCAAATCTGCAAATCATCATATTCCTGCACAAATTTACAATAACAAAGCTACTTTTGTTTGTATCCAAAAATACCATACAATATTACAAACAACAAATATTTAGTAAGATATATAGTCGCAGCATGACCAAAACAATATCAAATTTCATTGAAATGCGCAAAAACCTATCTTTAGGGGAGATAGATATCTGGTTTTATCGCACCCGATATTTTGTTTTTTAAACAAAACATCATATATCAGCGAATTGGGTCTACGTCTACATAGCATGTAATATTAAATGTTGAAAATAGGAAACAAATATACATTAGTGACGCAAGCAATTTACATTGAGCTTGCAATATTTATCTCTTGAGGATGAAAATTGAAACGTGCGTATCAATTCTGAAAATGATAGTAAAATCTTTTATATAAAAACCACATTTGTTTCCCGTTTTTTAGCTCATTATTAAGTAGCGAAAGCTGTAAGCGGAGCTACTTTATAAGATTGTGCTTTCTGTCCGTCTGTCCATCCATCCGTCTATCCGTGCGAAATCTCGGGAACTATAAGGAGTACAGGGCTGCAATTTTGCATAAGTAATCCTTAGCCATAAACTAAGCTCTGGTGTGAATTTGATCATTTTTCGTCAAAGCGTTAATTAACTGTGCAATTAAAGTTAATTATTGTGCATGGAAATTGACGAAAAAATTTTATTTGCTAAATCGATAGAGCTAATAATGGTGAACATTACTCTTGAGGATGAAAATTGAAACGTGCGTATCAATTCTGAAAATGATAGTAAAATCTTTTATATAAAAACCACATTTGTTTCCCGTTTTTTAGCTCATTATTACCAGACAACCTTGCAAACTAATCACCTGAAACGTAACACTCTCTTCGCCAAACTAAAAACTACGTCAGTTTTTCCGCACCTAATTTAAGTCAGAAAACGGAATAAGTTACATCGGCTTCAAAAATATGAAGTACTGAATTTAGAAATAGCTGATAACGATCAATGATAATTCAGCAGCTTGTATACTAATGTAGCGCTGAAACAATAGAACAGGGAGTGTTGCCTTCATGCAAACATTTTAAAGATTCTCCGCACGTGCGTCGTTACGGGACTTGGCTCTTGTTTCATTCATGGCTCAACAAAAACTTTGTTTTCTTTTCTTCAAAAGTGAAATTAACTTCAATTGAAAAAGCGCTTGAAAACACGTATAAAAACAAAACACTCTATTTCGACATCCTGAAAATATTGCCAGGTTTAAACAGGCAATTTATATCACTTTTCGTAGCAAAAGTTGTATAAAAGTTTTTCATCAATAGTTACGTTTCCGGTCAACGCACTACACGGATGAGCTATGGTGAATGTGTTTCAAAAGAGTGTACATGGTTTTATATCATTTCAGCAAGAGAAAGTACGTGTGTACATGTTTCTAATACAACAAAGTTTTGAATCCAGCTTTGAATGTCAAGATCGTTTTTACTGTTAGAATATTCTAGAAGATGCTTTTACCCCTGTTTTGAATATATCAATTTGTCCCGTTGCCAATAAATCAGTAGAAGTATTTCCTCCGCTAAAAATGAAAGTTGCCTTGAAACAAACATTAGCTTCAATTTCGTTGCTATCCTTTGATGGTCCATAAATTTGTTGTAACCGGAACATGTTTTTTATTGATTGGGTCCCATAAAGTACATAAAATAGCCCACGTGCCCTACTAATATATCATCATTTTCCTCTTCACCCAATTTTTACAACATCATCCCTGGCCGTAATCTCATTTCCTCAAAGGATCTTGTCATCAAGATTGTATAAATGAAATATTACTTTTAAGGTTACGACTACATTTAATATATTGATTTGAATTGACAGGAAATGTTTGAAGTATGATATTGGATGTGTCAAGCATTCATTTTGTGTTGCTGTTAGATGTACCATTCTTTCTTTTCTCTTGTGAACCAATTTTTACAACATCATCCCTGGCCGTAATCTCATTTCCTCAAAGGATCTTGTCATCAAGATTGTATAAATGAAATATTACTTTTAAGGTTACGACTACATTCAATATATTGATTTGAATTGACAGGAAATGTTTGAAGTAAATGATATTGGATGTGTCAAGCATTCATTTTGTGTTGCTTTTAGATGTACCATTCTATCTTCTTTTCTCTTGTGATCTTACATATTGTATCCCCACCCCCACCAATATCATAACAGCTTTGATAACATTTCGCGAGAAAAATACCCACAGCATGACTGTTTCTTCTAGATCTATTGTAGTCACTGAAGGTATTGGTGAAGACACACACAATTGGTTAGTATCTCCACCCCCACCAATATCATAACAGCTTTGATAACATTTCGCGAGAAAAATACCCACAGCATGACTGTTTCTTCTAGATCTATTGTAGTCACTGAAGGTATTGGTGAAGAGTGAAGACACACACAATTGGTTCCTTCCCAGGCAGTATAGACATTTGTCAACTGAAGTGCTTGTGACATGTGAGGCTTTCAACACCAGATCATATTTCACAAGAAAATCTAGTTGTTAGCAAAGGTGACACGTCTTGAAGAAAGAAAAATACTCTTTACGCAATGGAACCAAGGTTGAAATCATTGAGTTCATTCGCCCAACATACCTAATAACATATTTACAAATGTTTATATACAATGATTTTATACTTGTTCTCATTGAGTCAACAATAATCTTGTTCTATTAGAAAATGGTACACGTGTCTTAGGAACAAAGTGAAAGTTTCCGGGAAAGCAACATGGTACCTAGAATTGATATAGCACCAGTTTGAATTTGTTTTAAGTAATAACATTAGGTGATTATTCAAGCAGCGAATTTCTGATATAAAAAAGATTTGAAATTTCAAAAACTATATGTTGAGCAACTACGATTGTATTCCGTACACCCTATAGGTCACACCGGGAACTAAGATGTTCTGTGACCCCCATGAAAACATGGAGTTGAGTTCTCATGGTTTATTCGTGGAATCAAAAATCAGAAAAGGAATCAATCTAATAACATGAACTGTCTTGCAAAAAGTCAAGAATCCCGTGTTTATCCTTGAGCGTCTCCTGATTTATGAGTTAATTTCAATCCTAGAATTACCTCCAATTCCCTCATCAACCAAGTCTGTACTTTTGTTCTTCAGTTGTCACAAATGTACCTATCCTACTCTCGCTATTTTGGGACACAGCAACATCAAATTTTGGAAATAATGTCGCTATTATTAAGTAGGTATACTCACAAGCAAGATTTGAAATTTCCAAGCTATCAATCATGTAATTACAAGGTGAAACCTGAAACCAGTAATCTTCAAGCAATAAAATTTCTTTTGGGAATCACCCTAAACGTTAATTTTTATACGATACATCAAGAGTTTTGCACACACAATGACATTCCACATCCGTCCCTTCATCTACTTATAATTATAAAAACGTAGCTGAAACTTTTGACGTAACTATTTATTAAGTAGCGAAAGCTACTTTATATGATCGTCGTTTCTGTCCGTCTGTCCGTCTGTCTGTCCGTCTGTCTGTCCGTCTGTCTGTTCGCCGTTTATCTCGAGAACTGTTGCACGGATTCGGGTGAAACTTTCAGGATATGTTACATGTATATGGTCCATGCTTCATGTACATGGTTCATGCTACATGTACATGATTTCTGAATCGACACAAGCTTCGCTTTCGCTACTTCAAGATTTCGTGGTGCAACGGACTGGCTTATTTATCGTAATATCCCTGTCCAACGGAAATTCCCCAAAATCATTTGTCCATAGTTTCTTCTGTATGCAGTTCTACTTTCTATTATCCATCCCTTGTATGGAACATATAAAAAAGTTTCATGAATTAGTAACCTCCTTGCCCTTCCATTGATCCGTTGCGAGGATAACTTGATAAATAAATCATGTCCCGGAAACTATATAGTTGGCCGCAACAGGAACATAAAATGATGCAATGATATACTTCAGGCGTAATGTACCGCTCTTATACAGACATCATTACGGAACCATGAGCTAAAAAAGGACTACACATAATAAGAAAGTCCTTTCATTGGAAAGTGGAGATCAGCGTATTGAAGATACCTATCAATATTACTACTACCGTGACACAAAAATATTTTTTACAATTTTTGTACATTGTTATAAAAAATATGTATTTTTATGTTGAACATATGTATGCAAAAACATCCTATGGATATGTTGAATGGAACTATTGGCTATTATAGTCGAAGTTTTTTCTCCCGCTTTCCCTCTCAAAAAAGGAAAACATTTCATTAAAACTTCTTTCAACGCATGATGTTCGCAAGGCCAACATATTATTTTTAAATACCATAGCTGAGATATAATGATTGTTGAAATACTTTATAGTAAACCATCGAAAAGTAATATTTACTTAAGTAGGCTCTTTGTTTATGTGTACAAAATGCACAGCAATTTTTTATCTCCCTTCACACGCTCCCATTCATATCCCTTTCGCAGACGGACAAGCCAAGTCAATAAGAACTTGCACGGCATTCATAACACCATACACCAATCTATTATACCATGTGAAAATACTCGTACTGGTTGCAAGAAAACATTTCAATAAAAACTTCTTTCAACGCATGATGTTCGCAAGGCCAACATATTATTTTTAAATACCATAGCTGAGATATAATGATTGTTGAAATACTTCCATCGAAACCATCGAAAAGTAATATTTACTTAAGTAGGCTCTTTGTTTATGTGTTCAAAATGCACAGCAATTTTTTTATCTTCCTTCACACGCTCCTATTCATATCCCTTTTGCAGACGGACAAGCCAAGTCAATAAGAAATTGCACGGCATTCATAACACCATACACCAATCTATTATACCATGTGAAAATACTCGTACTGGTTGCGTCCAATTCTTATACGTATCTGCTAAAAACACAACGGAAGAGAAAAGGAAAAGACTAATACACAAATTGAAGAGAAACGGGAACCGAAGAAAAAAAGTCACGATTTATCATCGAATCCTGCCTCTCTGACTAACTTTCTGTTTTTACTACATCACCAAAAAACAAGACGATACAGTCAAGGATTTTGTTTTATACTGCATAGGATTCAATCGAAACGTTCCACATAAAATACAACAGGAACCATGACGTTACATCGAAATAAATATGTTATCAGAAATCTTGTAGATGTACAACAAATGTCGAGATCCTGTATTGAATCGGGTTGTAAAAAAATGGTATGCAGCTTATATAGCCCCGCTATGGGTCGTTTAATAACGCTACCCCTTTCAGTGCGAATTCTATTCACTCTTGTTACTCATAGGATTCCTACTTTTTTTTAGGTCCTTTGTTCAACCTTTCACTCATGCTTCACTGGTTTCATATATTATTCTTTTGCAATGTTTGGATAGGGAAAAAGAGTGATCGCGTAGAGATTGCAACAAAAAAGGAACAGTGAAAGCATACAAGTGATCTGTGATCATGATGATTTCTCTCTGGTGTGCTGTGAGCGACGGCACTTCTCCCTTGCTTGTAACGACTAAAAATGATGATGGTGATCGTCAACACACATCCTTTTAAGATTCGCATAACGGAAAAAAAATTGCAAGCTATGCTTGATGCAAAAATAAGGAAATACGAAAAATTTCATAATGTTTGTACAAGAACTCGTGGGGTCGATTCCCCGAAAATCTAGTTCATGCTTGTCCTCCGCTTTTCAGATATTACCGGGTACACTCATCATTCCGATATTTTTTTCATGACATGAACAAAATTTTGTTTTCACCCTCCGAGAACAAAAAAAAAGTTGCTAAAAACGTGTTTCATTATGTGCTAATATGTAAGCTAACAAAAATGGTAAATTGAAGGGTTTCATATCAGCATAAAAACAAAGGAAAAAAATGTTTAGGAGAATGAGTGTTAGGGACGCTTTGCCAAATATTTTCATAAAGCCTATATTAGTTTGTAGGAAAGGCGTAGTTTTTTATCATTTTCAATTTTCCGCTTTCTTTTGCAATTGTAACCTATTATAGTTCACCAGGTTTATAGCATTTTGTGTTTAGTGGCAACGGCAACTCGTGACTGTGAAATTCCTCTGGTTTTTTTTCTTTCTCTCTGTAAGTTCCAGCGTTCTGGAACAGGAAAGAAATAGGCTGATAGAATCAGTTTAATCGAAATGGCTTAAAAAGGTTTATTGGGAGAATAAATCCTTCTGTAATTATGATTATGGGAAAAGGTACATAGAGAAATTGGTTTCACTTGATACGTACCATAAAACATCAAAGTAGGTATGGGAACAATAAAAAGTGTTCGGAGAGGTTTGAAAAAAAAAGTTGTCTAACAAGTTACGATGGAGCTCAGAAGTCTAATTGAAACCTGGTTTTGAAAGACGTAAAAAGGGCCTGTAATTGATTGAACAACTAGACAAACAGCGATCCAAATATTTCACTGAAAGATAACTTTCTCTTCAAAATATTGGATAAACCTTCACCGGACAAAATTCAAAGTTTGATTGTATTACAATATTCCCATATCATGTAATCTGGTATTGGTATGTTAGTAAATCCCCCGAGCAAAAATCACTGATATTAGAAACAACAAAAATACCTACGTGGAAAGATTTATACAAGTAATTTTACCATGGCAACAGGCCGCAAGTAGAGACTTGTTTCATGCCATTATTAAGTCAAGTAGTTACTTGCATAAATGTTACTCTGTACAATTTTGCTACATACTACATACTAACTACCTGGATGAAAAAAAAATTTACATGGTTTGGGCAGAGATGTTCATAGGAGTATAGGACCTCGTTGGGTTTGGAGTTCAATGTTTACTGCTTCGATCATAAGTAGATGATCAAGTGTGGTGCATAAATATCTGGAGGTGTGTGATTTTAAGTATTTCAGTATTAAGTTGTATTAAAAAGTATTTTTGCTTAAATTGCGTGCAAGGTGACTTTTAATGCATACATATTACGCAGTGTTCGTAACTGTCCTTGTGTATATATTTTGATTGAAATTCCAACACTGAAACTGGTATATATAAATCTTTGAGATCATAAATAAGCATTCTTCGTTCGGCTACCCTGCACAAAAGCAGGCTATGATTTATAGCCTGAAAAATGTCCAGACGCACTTAACTTCAAATGGCACGACAGGAACCAACCGCATTCAATTTGCGTGCCTTTTAAGCTTTCCCCGGTATGGAAACAAATGAAATATATGAAGTTATGAGGTCGCTTTAATGAACTTTAACGACAAATTAACGTGCATTTGGTGGGCTGAATCTCACTTTCTACTGTATTAAATCAGTTTCTTTCTCCGCTATAAGTCACGCTTATGCAACCTTCATGCAGTTGAAAGTATTTTCGTATTCATTCACAAATACTGTTAAAAAATATAACAGTGAAAAGCACGCGACTATTGGAGCATACTAAAAAGGTTTGTGCGTGAGAAAAAATAGCAAGCGTATGCAATATTAACACGTATTCTTTCAAAGAGTTTTTGGCTACACGCTTGACAGAACATCGAAGAAGTAACTTTGTAGAAAATCGTCTCAAAGTCAAGGTGAAAGCGAAGAGGTGAAAGAAAGTCAGCCACCTGAAATAATACATAACCTAAACTGAGTATTAAGTACTCAGAAGCCCAGATAATTATGTGAACATGAGCGAAGAAATAATAGTTTTTATAACGAATAACTGTATACACACATACAACCAATAACAATAATTAAGTTAAAGTTACATTTGAAATGCGTATCACGTACATAAGTGCGTACTAAGTAAGTTACTATATGCATGCATATAATATGTATAGTGTTGCTATGCATTCATTTAATGTAATATTTTTCGTAAAGGAGTAGCATTATGTATTTATATGCCAAATGCCAAAGTATGGCAAATTGCTTTATGTATGACTGAAGTTTAGAGCCTTAACAGTTTTGATTTTTCAATATTTTTTAGGAACGCGTTATGCTTGGAAAGTCAAAGCAACAATACTTCAACATTAACATTAGTTGTGCGATGGCATTTGCACTTGACTTTCACTTTTTGTCATTTGGGTCTTCTTCTGATACATGAGTACTGTACTGTAAAGGGTTAACAGCATGGTATGAGCTTCTCTTGTTCTCTAACATCAAAAAGCCAGAAATGATGGTCCTTGATCCCATTTCACCCCTAACCCTGGTAAGAACACGCTTTCTCTTTTGCTGATGATGATGATTTTTTAAAAGCAAATGCATAAATGGCGAGGGAAAATTATATTTAGCTATATTTACAATACTAATATTGGTAACGTGTTTGCACGTGACACGAAAGGATTTCAACTGGAAGAGACGAAATATCATTATACTGTATGTCGCTAATTGAATGTACGCGCTTACACTATCTCCCAAATTAAAACATTTTAATGAGAATTAGAACGAAAAAATGTTGAATATTAGTCTGACAACAAATTATTAAAACTCGCCCATCTACTACCCCCATTAGTTTAATGAAAGCGTCGCTTCGGCTCGCTTGAATTTCCGAACTTTCCCTTTTCAGTAGCATTATAGTACTAGACTAGAATGATATGCAAACAATACGATTAGATCCTTCTCAGAAACCTTCCTCCTTAAAATATCAAAAAAATTCACCGGTTATTATTATTCAAAGTACCAAACCGCTGATAAGCAAAAGGGATTTTTCTAAGCATCCGGCATCAGACATGAAAAAGTTGCTTGATCCCCAAAGGGTAAATGCAACAACCGTTTTGAATAAAGTCAAGATTTTGTCTACATGCTTCAGGAAAATCATACAACCATGACAATCCACACACACAAAAAACACGTCACTTTGAACGATAAAGTTGAACTTTCAACTTTGTAAAAGAGATGATCATAGTATCACGTACGAAGTTCTTACTAGCGACAGCCAGTAAAATCGCTCTGCACGCAATCACCTTGCAACGCATTCCNAGTATCACGTACGAAGTTCTTACTAGCGACAGCCAGTAAAATCGCTCTGCACGCAATCACCTTGCAACGCATTCCAAAAAAGAGCGAAATTATTCTGGGTATAGGTATTGCATTCCTGATGATGCAGTTGATATAAAAGGAGTTTTTTTATATTGCTTTAATACATTATATAGTTTCTGCAAACTTTACAAAAAAAATTGTACTGCACCAATATGCAACCTCACACGCGCTCCAAACGGACACATTTCCGGTGGTTCCCATCATAATCCTGAATTGCGCTCAAAACTCAGGATGGAGGTTTCAAAGTGCGTAGATATTTTTCTTGTCATACACGAGCCTTTGAATTTCCTTCCAAAGCTTATATCCCTTGATACTCGGACTCGCACAAAACCGCTTAGTGTTTTCTTGAACATCCGGTATTTCTTTTAGCTTCCCTTCTCCTTTCAGGGAAAAAGCTTGCTCTATAATTGCCTCGTGCTATACTCGAAGGATACTTGGACTGCTATCATTATACGAATAAAATCCTATAAAATGTAAACTTATCCGAAGAAAAGTTCAATTACTACTAAAAATGGCCTATATAGAGTACTAAAGCAAGCACCATTTTTGTTGTTTTCCTTATTATCTTTCTCTAACTTTCATATCTGTCATTTTTTTTCTTTGAAAATTACGCTGATAACGATAACTTTACAACTTCATTCAATCTTAGGGAAACGGGCAAGAATAAAGAACTGCTTTGGTTCTCCACTTTCTCCTACTGGTAGTATACACCACTCTCTAATAAAATATTTTTTTAAAGAGGGGGAAATAAAAGTATATCACAATAAAACGCTTTCGCCGACAAGTTGTTGGAAGGGAAAGTGAGAGAAGAAAATAAAATGACACTGCGATAATATATTGCCTGACAATGATACCCTTTGGGCATTGCCTCCCAACTACGCAGAACGAAACAGAAAACTTTGAGAAAGGGAAAATACTGAGGGAGCCGAATACAAAAGGAAAAAATAACAGTCTTTTGTTATCCGGTGCGTGCAGACTAGCTTTATTAAGATGACGGCAAGATTCTATCAAAATGTTGATAAAACCAGGGAGAAAACAGTAGTAATTTATTTACTTTTAGGACTTTTATGAAAAGGTATAATGTCATAATTACATTAACTACCCTACCATAAGGAATGTGAGAAAGTTGTCAAAAATGTTTTTTCTCTCGCTTTGATTTAAGCTCAACAGTTTCCCTTTTGAGAGAAAGTTTTCGGGCTGTTTCTTGATAAAATATCAATTTCATGTTTTATTTGTTTTTCGGGATCTAACGCCTAAATCCATTGCAGGCAATGTTTGAAAATATTATGTAATGTTTTTTCACTGTAAAGGATAACAAACAAGTATTAAAGTTTTTTAAGACTTTTCCTTTAAATATGCAATGGAAAATATGAGAGAGAACAATAAAGTATTTTACAGTTCTTCTGATCATAAAACCTCGTTTAGGGAATTTATGGAAAAGGTCAACAACTTTTTATACTCAGCCTATTTATCGGGTTGTGTAAAATTATGTCCTTTTAAATCTACGTCGTCTCTTATGTCTTACCAAAAATATAATTTGGCTAATGGCTACATAGGTAAAATTGGCCGTTTTTATATGCCTTTTTAAGCAAGTCTTGCCATTTTCTCCGTTCTGTTTTCATGAAGTCAGTTTTACTCTTGTTGATCAAAACTATTAATGTCTCCGTCGACAGTTTTCATGTTCTCAATTCATAACACTGAGACAAACCTACTTCAATTCCCAGAAAAAATGAAGTGTTCTGTAGACTAAAAATATTTTTTTCTCGAACAAAATGCACACAGCTTGGGAAATCCAGGGATGGAATTTCTTACCAAGTTTCCTGGTTTATAAACCGAGGATTCTGTACAATCAAAAACGTGATCCGTTTGACGCGAAAATCAACCCGGGCTTGAAGTTTTATATGAAATTTCACACATTTGGAACGGATGTTTGATGAAAATTCTTATTACTACATATTATTGTCGATAGTCGATATACGGGGAATGATGTACTTGTGTCGCATAGTAGTAGTACTACTTCCGGCAAGTACATGTAACGTTCTCTCAAACCTCGTCAAATCAGTTTGAGCGCGGGCATAACGTACAGCACCCGTCCCTAAATATTTATATCGTCATATATTCGAAAAACTGACATCAAGCGCAGAAAGAAAGTCAGACAAAAACTTTCTTTTTATCCTGTACAGACCTCTCTCTGTGTAGACCAAGGTACAGTTGAAATGTTGTCTCAACTTGAACACCCTGACAGCTGACAGTTTATGAGGCTGTTACATCCATAAAAGCCATTAGGAAATGTCAAGACCGAGTAACAAATCGGTTCATGTATTCCCATCCCATGGAAAAAAATGTCCTGAGAAAAAAGAAATCTGGAAGATAGTAAAAAAAACCATCCTCTAGGAGTGCCCAAGTGGAGAAATAACCTCATTGACATGCATAAAAATCATCCCTATCGGTTTTAACTGCGTACGTTGTGCTTCGTTGTAGCAAACTCACTTTTTTTAGTGATTTAAAGGTCGCATTTTCTTAAACTTTCTTTTCTGTGATGAAAGCACGATAATGAAAATTTCTTCTTTTCTATGATAACCGGATGCAGTGCAATCTTCCCTAAAGAAAATTGCTTTTGTAAGAGAGCTCATGTACAAGAAACAAGTTTAAAACCACAAAACTTTTTTTATCCTAAAAGCTCAAGAGATAAAAGTCAATCGAAAAGGGAAATATCTTTAGGGCATTTTGAGCATATATACTTTCACTTTTCTCCGTAAATTCGTTTAAACCAGTTTCAGGAAATATTGAGATGAGCATTGGAACCGAGGAGGAGAAAAGGGAAAAAATCTGAGGGATGGTTTATGTCAATATGCCAAAAGAATTGCATGCTAAGCTCCATCACACTCTGACGTTTCTAACCCATATCAAATATGGCTTAAGTATGACATATCACCACAATCCACAATTTGGCTAGAAACTTTTTTTGTTTTACATCTCAATCCGGTTTTAGATCTAAAAGTCTATAGTACTTACATAGCTATAAAAGTGAAAACAGTCGAGCGAAAAAGGGTTACTGGAATCAAATGGCACTGTTCATAAAATCCAAATGAAACACGGAATATACTGTGTAATACTAAATGTATTCATTCATGACTATGACTTATCATTATTTGCGTCTCGTCTACAAATAGGGACATACCACAAACAGTTTGTGCTATTCACAAGTCACCAGCTCTAGTGTTTTTACTAATGACATAGTTTTTTGTCTAAGCGAAGAAAATATTTATTTTTTGGCAAATCAAGCTGCAACGAGATTTCTTTCAAAATGAGGGCAAACAAATGTATTATAATGGTTGCATTCTCCTATAAAATATATTTTTCGCAATTTTTCTATGGTCAAGATACGCTCGTGTTAAGAAATTGTAAGTAGAGCCAAAGTGAAGACAAGTCAGGAGTAAGATGTTGGTTCCACGATAACTTGTCAGAGCCGGGTAAGGTTCTTGTTTGTACGTACGTCTCATAGGCACAGCCAAGTAAACCAATCAATGTTTCCACTTCGCAGTCAGTGAGCCAGCGGGACAGAATAAAAGCTGGATTTTTTTTCTTCTCGACTAGGACCTTTCCATTTCCTCAAGTTGACATACACATGCTACTTACATAAGTCAAACATTTTTCGGGATACTCTTTTTCTCGATTTCTTCACATTTAACTTGGCCGTTTGGAAAACAAACGGTAGTAGATTTGCTTGAAGGACCGTATTTCTGCCGGACGGGAGAGATGGAGACAGAATCCTATTCCATCCGGTCGTCAGATAGAAGAACAACTTATTCTAAATGTTACATGCTGGAATATTTTGCGGGAACATAAGAATGTAGATAAAAAATACGTTTTAGTAGCATAGCTGCGTATTTGATTTCTACTTATAACAAGTCGTTGCACACTAAGAATTGTGCAGCTATGCATGTAGGAGGGAGGGTAAGGGATAATAAGATCTTGATGCGTCATGTTCTATCAGGAACTTTCACTTAGTATTGTATTGACATTAGAGAAAGTACAATCCTGTCATATTATTTTCCTTTTGTAAGATTCCTCGAAGACACGAGGGATGCGAATAATAGAAAGATTTTTTATTGCTCGGGGTATTAGGATGTATTATTCTTCCGGAGCCAGATTGACAAATATTGTACTAGTTTTTAAAGAATGTTGAGCAAACAAACGGATTTATTGTAAACAAGTTTCACGATTATACAGCTGAACATACAGTTTTAGGCTGTACTCAAGTTGTGTTATTATTTTATTTTTGTACTTAAAACTAACAAAACCGCTGCATGAAAAGTAAATGAAACTGATACCTAAGAGTTATTTGTTTGCGCACAAGTAATTCACAGAAATCGTAGGAGTAGTAATATACCTGGCGAAGAAAGATAGGTTCGTCTTTGGTCCAAAACCCGCAGAAATTTCTTAGAATGTTATAAATGATAAGGCCAAGCTCACAAACACTGTCAGCTCTGTTGACTTCTCACTGGAGAGATTTCTTCGCGAACATGTTTCCCGTTAGGCATTGGAGATACGTCTTCATTGACATATACATGAACTCCGTGTTAATCCCAACTGGCACAGAAAAAGAAAATCGAAAATAGTGTAGCAGAATACATACCTACACACGCACAGAAACGACTGACACCTAATGCAGATCTAAAAAATCTCGAGCTGTTTGCGAAAATGTGATTTCTCGGAAAGAAAACTGCGAGAAAAACCCGGTTTCAACTTTCTCAATCTCTGATGTTTGTAACCTGATCAGGTGCAGCAGCACTCTATTCGCTGGGTAAACACCAACAGTAAAGACAATTTGTGATCGAAGTATTTAGCAAAATGAAAATCCAGCTAATTACACAGAGTAAGTGTAATAAAGTCGTAAATTCATAAAACGGCGAATGATTCTGTAATGCTAAGGATTACCCACTTACTCCTGAACACTTTATTTGAAGCCGCTGACGGTAAGATGATAAAACAAACAGTTTCTAGTAACTTACAGTGCCATATACGAAGGTAATTGGATTATGGGAGGAGCAGATGCTCGAAACGACAACGCTTTTAAGTTATACATTACATTTAATGTTTGCTCACTCCCTGTCTCCCTGTAGCTATTACTTCAGCTACTTTTCCCAGACTCTTTTGCCCTTACGCATTACTCTATAAAAAATTGTACTTTTTTTCTGTAGTGAAAAGTATGCCATCAAACCTTTTGGGTCCTTCTCACTTATATATCAACGTCACCTTTCTTGTTATATTTTCTAATAGACATGGACAACGACAAGGCGGAGTAACACAAACTTGTTGACGGAGAAATGTTACCTTAGTTATTTTTTCAAACCTCTGATTTTTATATGTTTGCGTCTCGTTCGTGAAAATTTATTGCGTATATGCATGTAGCACGTCGTATGTTTAAGCCATTTGAAAGATTAAAATTCTAAATATAAATTGTTTGGTTGACGATTTTTTCTCTTATTGCTTTCAAAACTAATAAGCTAAATGCGTGCTACTTCATCATGTTTAAAACGAACGTGGTCAAAAACATGACGTCTCTGGGCCCGGTTTCCTTATGAACCTCCATTAACGACATTATTCAAGCCAATGCCATTAACCAAAAACCATTTCCCGTTCCTTTCAAAATATATCATTAACTCATTCATAGAAAATGTAACATTAGTCCATAATCACATTATAGAATTAACAAGAGGGCCTTCCATATCGGATTTTTTATGGCCGTGGAGGGAGTGACGAAAGTTTTGCCTAAAGCAGAATCCCTGAGTTCTATTCATTAGAATCAACCCACATTTCAACATAACAACATATGAGATATACGGGGAAACAAGTCCATGTGTGCATTTTAATAATACCCAACATTTTCACGGAGATTACAATTTCGCAAAGAGACGCAATGGGACCCTTTTCTTGTTGCCAGCACTACTCAACTAGGTGAAAGTTGGTTTGTTATGAAATGGTCTTTTCGATAATTTAGTGGGCAACTTATCGATAAATCCTTTCACTTTTTTCGATCGTAAAGCACCATTCTCTAAAATTCAAAACTCTCTGGATATTCTGAGTAGC
>JAAXOA010001577.1:0-15495 GCA_036561885.1 Salina celebensis
GAAAACTTCAGGAAAGTTTTGACGAAAACTATTGTACGATGGGCAGAGGAAACTCACTTTGAGTCTCCACTTCTAATTAAGGAAATGTTTGGGTAAAGCTCGTATATAATTGCACACTTTATGGATGACCCCGTATCATTCAAGAAAAAAACTGTAATTTCCTGTATATTGCAATAGGCTTCTGTTGAGGCAATATGATTCATTTGGAGAGGTTATCAGAGCCCTAGAAAAAACTTACGTCTTCAGCAGTGCAACAATCAACCATATCCATGCAATGTGGCGAGGATTAAGCCGTATCCGGGCGCTCCTTCCTGTTCAAATGTCACAAGAGGAAGAAGCTCTTATGAGATTCCTCCTTTGGGACTTGGTTAACAACCATATTTTCTTCCAACATCCGGATCTCATCCGTATTTTGCGAGTGCATGAAAACGTTATGGCTCTCATGATGAACACTTTAGGCCGGGCTCAAACTCAGTCGGATGCTCAAGGTGCTCCCTCAGGGGGTGGAGAGGGAGGGGAGCAACCTGTAAAGGAAAAGGTGAGCTGTTAGAGATCAGGTCATCCATGGAATACGTTACACAAATCTATAACTTCTGTAATTATTTTCCCCTACAAAATACTATCCCCTATTTTCAAGGGATAGTATTTTGTGACGTACTTTATGGACGGTCCCATATCCAGAAAATGTTTTCCTTTTCCCATATCTATCAAAGATCAAAATCTTAGGCAGGTGGTTTCTCATGCTTTTATTCCCAGGACACATCCCACGAAATGGTTGTGGCTTGCTGTCGCTTCTTGTGCTTCTTTTGCAGAACTTCCCGACAAAATCAAAAGGCAATGTTTGAGCATCTCGGCTTTCTCCTAGAAAACAGTAATATTCTTCTGAGTCGACCGTCACTCCGGGGAAGCACACCTTTGGATGTTGCATACTCCTCTTTAATGGAAAACACCGAGTTGGCATTGGCTTTGAGGTGAAAAAAGCTTTTTCATGTTTGCTTCCTATGATAAATAGTCAAGCTATCGCTGACAAAAAAAATCCCGTTATTTGGAATAATTCTTTTCAGAGAGCATCTGCTGGAGAAAGTTGCAGTCTACCTTTCACGCACTGGGCTTCAGTCCAATGGAGAGTTGGTAGAGAAAGGATACCCAGACTTAGGCTGGGATCCAGTTGAAGGTGAAAGGTATCTGGACTTTTTGAGATTTTGTGTGTGGGTTGGAGGAGAAAGTGTTGAAGAAAATGCCAACTTGGTCATCCGCTTGTTAATCCGACGGCCAGAATGCTTAGGACCAGCTTTGCGAGGAGAAGGAGACGGCCTTCTAAGAGCCATCATCGATGCAAACAAGGTACGATTTTTTATGAACAAGAACACGGCCATGCATAAAGAATGTCACGTAGATTGAAGAGTAAGTTATTTGTGAACGGCCCGAAAAATGTGCTAAGCTGGCGGGCGAAGCTCTTGGCTGGCTCACACGGCTTCCGGTCGCTGGCTCGTCGCCTGTCCGAACCCACTCTTCAATCCTCGTGACGTTCTTTATGGATCATGCCTAAACTACGTAACACATTTTTGCTTCCGTGTCGAGTTCCAATTGTTCTCCACTTTCTTTTCATACAATATACGGTGCGAAAGCCAGCGTCTGATGGAAATATGCCATGTTTGGTTCTAGTTTTCTGACCGAATTGCCATACGGAACGAGGGCTTCATGGACAATGATCTTAACCATCCAATGCCCGAGTCAGATGAAGACGAAGACTATATCGATACTGGTGCAGCTATTCTTGCATTTTATTGTACACTTGTTGATCTACTCAGGTCGATGTGCTCCAGATGCAACCGTCATTGCCCAGGTTAGTGCTATTCTCTTACTATATTAAAATGAATGTGACATGAGCATGAAAATGTTTATATATACCCACATAAAATTCATTTGTATTCAGGGCAAAAATGAATCTCTGAGAGCTCGTGCGATTCTCCGTTCGTTAGTTCCCCTTGAAGATTTAGTTGGAGCTTTGAGCTTGAGATTCACACTACAACCTCTCCAGCGTCCTGGCGATCCACCAAAGAGAGATGTTCCTCCTGGTAAGCCTATCTATTACACTTTTTATTGCCATGTTCTGTCTGACATGACAAATTTTGTTTGGATATTATTCCTTGTGACTCAGGTCTTGTGCCAAACCACAAACAAAGCATTGTTCGCTTCTTGGAGAGAGTTTATGGAATTGAGGAACGGGACTTGTTTATGAGATTACTTGAAGAAGCCTTCCTCCCAGATCTGCGTGCTGCCACCATGTTGGATAAACATGAAGGTGGTGACTCTGAAATGGGATTAGCGCTCAACCGCTACATTGGAAACTCAATTCTTCCGTTATTAATCAAACACTCGAGATTTTACGGGGAGGCTGATAACTATGCAAGCTTGTTGGATGCAGCACTCCACACTGTTTACAGACTGTCCAAAAATAAAATGTTGACCAAGGGGCAACGTGAAGCAGTGTCTGATTTCTTGGTTGCTTTAACTAGGGAACTCCAGCCAAATATGCTGTTGAAGTTGTTGAGAAAGTTGACAGTGGACGTGTCCAAGTTGTCAGAGTATACAACAGTTGCTTTACGGCTACTTACACTCCACTACGAGAGGTGTAGTAAGTACTACGGGGCTGGAGGCCAGGGCGCTTATGGAAGTGCAAGTGAGGAGGAGAAGCGGTTGACAATGATGCTCTTTAGCAATATTTTTGAGTCTCTGTCGCAAATGGAGTATGACCCGGATCTTTTTGGGAAGGCTTTGCCGTGCTTGAGTGCGATTGGGTGTGCGCTTCCACCGGATTACAGTTTGTCCACGGCATTGGACGGGGACTTGTTTAGAAGCTATGCAAATGAGTCTGAGGGTCCTTATAATCCGATGCCAATTGATACTTCAATGTAAGTATTGAGTACCCTTGAGTTTGCGTCAGTAAAGTATTTAGCTTATAAGTTATAGCACTGAATTTGGTTTTGTATTTATACAGAGTCCAGATAAATGCTGATATGAACAACCTAATTGTCAAGTTCTCTGAGCACTGGCATGACGCTTGGGCTCGGCGGAAGTTGAGTAATGGCTGGAAGTACGNCTCGGCGGAAGTTGAGTAATGGCTGGAAGTACGGAGAACCTTACAACTGGCATGAAAGAATCCATCCAAGATTGCGTCCATACAACAAATTGACTGAATACGTAAAGACAGTATACAAACTTACACGATCTAACTATCGATTATGTTTCGAAAACTAAAGGAATTGTATTAAAATCACAGGAAAAAGAACGTTACAAAGAGCCCATCCGTGATGGCATCAAGGCACTACTTGCCCTGAACTGGACTATTGAACAGGGTGATATCGATATGGCTTCCAGAACTACCCAGCAGTCGCTCGTCCAAGGCTGACTTGGCCGCGCCTGATACTCAAACTCCATTCAACTACCATCCAAATCCTGTCGACATGACAAACATGACTCTAAACAGGGAAATGCAAAACATGGCCGAGCGACTCGCAGAGAACCTGCATGACCTCTGGTCCAGGAAGAAGAAAGATGATATTGACAACAACGGCGGGCCACCTCATCCCCTTGTTGTTCCCTACGATCTCCTGACTGACAAGGAGAAAAGGAAGGATCGTGACAGAATGGGTGAACTGTTGAAATACATTCAGTATCAAGGTTACCGTCTCTACCGCCTCAAGACCCAAGGTGAAAGCGATGAAGATCCAAATCGCGCTGCAGCCCAGTGTTTGGAAAGGCGATTTGCGTACAGCCTGCTGGAGAAACTGCTTCACTATTTGGATGTTTCTTCAGTCAATCTTAAGTCCCAAGTGCCCTCTTCTAATTACAGCAGAAGAAGCACTTTCAAGGACACTACGCGAGATGTCAAGTTCTTTACAAAAGTTGTGCTTCCACTGATGGAAAAATATTTCAACACGCACAGAAATTATTTTATTACTATTGCAACTGGTGGAACTGCCAGCGGAGCTGCGTCACTGAAGGAGAAAGAGATGACGGCAAGGTAGGGATCAATTTGTGTCTGTTCTGAGTATTTTCTATGGTTGTCGCCTACAAAAAAACCGTTGAAATAATTGAATGTCTTTGCAGTCTGTTCTGTCGGCTGACTTCCCTTCTACGTGTCAAACTGTATGCGTTTGGAAGTGACATTAAAATCACAGTTCGATGTTTGCAAGTTCTTATCAAAGCGTTTGATGCCAAGTAAGTAAAACAACGATTTGTTTGTGCTAACAATGATAAGTTTATTCTGAAGGTGATTTGAATTTCCACAATTTTCGAGTTGATTCAAGTGCGTGTACTGCATATAGGGGTGATGAAGAATGACTCGAACCAGCAGTTTTCGTTATAATTTTCGAGAAAAAATTCAAATGTCGGTGGCGCGAAAATGAAAGTCAAATACAACATTCGAGTTTCTCATTACACTGCAGTGCAACGAAATCGTAGATCGTTCACAGTTCAAATATAAGAAAACAAAACTTACAATAAGAAGAGCACCTAGATCGAGTCATTCTCTTTCATTCATTTGAAATTATTTTTGACAAATTCTTAAGATGAATAACAAACAGTGGAATTTTGAATCCCAATCCCATTCCACCTTTAGTTGGACTGAACATGTTAATTCAAACCATTAATGAGTTTTTGTTTTTGTACTTTCATTACTTCAGATCAATCACGAAAGCCTGTCCAGAATTCATTCGGACATCAATGTTGACTTTCTTCAACAACGCTGCTGATGACCTGGGGCACACAATTATCAATCTTCAAGAGAAAAAATATTCACATCTTCGTGGAACCCACTTGATGACCTCCACGTCCCTGAACTATATCAATTCAGTCTTACTTCCGGTTCTTACATCACTGTTTGATCATCTAGCTGCGTATGACTATGGAAGTGACTTGATAGGTAAAACTCTCGTAATAAGTTAACTTTTCAGATTTAAACAAATATTGAGAAATATTCAAAGCTGTTTTTTTGTCTTTAATTAGTGGATGAGTTGCAAGTTGCATCATACAAGATGTTAAGCAGTTTATATCAATTGGGCACTGATATGACTTTGCATAAGAACAAGAAGTACATGAGAATCGAGCTGGAGAGGTACCGCCCCGCAATTGGAAGCTGCCTTGGGGCCTTTGCCTCGACGTTTCCCATTGCGTATCTGGAGCCTGCATTGAACAAAAACAACCCGCATTCTGTTTACCACAAGTTAAACGAACAGTCCCCACAAACTGCACAAGATTTTATGTCCAGATTAGCAACAAATATTCCCGGATTGGATGCCATCATTCAAGAAGTTGAAAACTTTGTTGATGCTGGAAAGACATACAACGAGCAACCACACATCATTGATATTACGCTGCCAATGCTGTGTTCATATTTGCCCTACTGGTGGTCCCAAGGGCCTGATAATGCGCAAAATGTGGCTGAAGAGTAAGTCAATCTTAAAATAAAGCAATTCACTCAATAATTGCAATGCTTTAATACTACAATTTTCGTTTGTTTAAAGTGCCCACGTGTCTGCAGTTACCACAGATCATCTAAACAGACTACTGAAAAGTGTTTTGAATCTTATCAAAACGAATATTGGTAACGAGCAAGCCATGTGGATGACAAGAATCGCCCAGTTTACCCAACAGATCATCATCAACTCCTCCGAAGAGTTGTTGACCGATCCGATCCTTCCACTTGCAGAAAAAATGCGAAAACGGACAGAACTTATGTACCACAAAGAAGAATCAGTGCGAGGCTTCCTAAAGTCTGGCACGGACGACTCGTCCCAGGTAAAATCTCAAATTATGTACATGAGTACAAAACCGCGTAACTTTCTCCTTATTACTTGTTCTAGATTGAAAGTCAAATTCAAGAAGAATGGCAGCTCCTGGTTCGCGATATCTACGCGTTCTACCCTCTGCTTATCAAATATGTGGACTACCAGAGGAACAATTGGCTGAAGAATAACACACTGGAAGCTGAGCATCTTTATAATCATATCGCTGAGATCTTCAATATCTGGTCAAAATCACAGTACTTTAGGCGAGAAGAAACCAACTTTAATTTCGGCCAATGAGATTGACAATATGGCTTTGATCATGCCAACGTCAACACGACGAACTGTTGTGGCTGACACTTCAATGCAAACTGGTGGAAAGGTAGTAATACTGAAAGAAATAATTTGACTAAGGAAGATGCATATGAGTTTATCTGGAAAACGTATGTTCTCCTATTCAGATAAAGAAGAAGAAGAAAAGCCGTGATAAGAAGCGAGACAAAGACAAGGAATTAGCTTCAAGTTTATTGGTCGCTTGTCTCAAGCGTCTGCTTCCTGTTGGCCTGAATTTGTTTGCAGGTCGGGAGCAAGAATTAGTACAACATTGCAAAGATCGTTTCCTTAAGGTAAACTGCTTTCACCAATTTAAAATCTCGCACAGCTTTATAACAACATTCTTGTTTCTGCCTTTTACAGAAAATGCAAGACTACGAAATCGTGGAATACGCTACAACTCAACTCACCCTACCTGATAAGATAGACCCCTCGGATGCCATGTCGTGGCAGCACCACCTCTATTCCAAGTTAGGCGCCAAACGGGAACCCGTCCCGGAGGAAAACAGTGATAAAACAGTCAGCACAATAAACAAAGAGCAACAACTCCAAGAACTTGTCGACAGGATTGTCGCAATGGCTAAAGTATTGTATGGCCTGCATATGGTACGTTACTCATTTTTAAAGAGAAAGCAGTATTTATGGTCAAAAACATCAGTACAAACATAACAGATACACATTGCAATTTATTCAATATTTTTCTTCTCAAATCACAAGTCGCGTTCAGTATTGATTTAGGTTGGACGTAAAAAATTACGTAGGGTAATGAATACTTCTTTTGTCAAAAAGTTAATTTTTTTCAAAAGCGATAAATTTTCTTTATAAGTAATAAATATAGTGAATCAGGAGATAATTGAAAAAATCAGCAAGGAAATTTTCACCCCCACCCTTTTACCAAACTTTCACCCTCGCATCGTTTTTTTCGTTTCCCACTTTTTTCAAGCACCTTTTCTTAAAACATCACCTTGTTACTTACTCTGATTTGAATGCTGCAATGCTAAAAAACAAACAGGAATGCAACCAGTTTTTTACCTCCGTTATTAATTATTTTTTTATGTTAATTCATCATATTTCCCTTTTTTGTTCTAATTTATTTTACTTTCACCGTTCTCTTTTGGTTGCTAAAAAAATGTTATGTATCTGTGAAAAAAATATAGCATTTCACTATTTTTTATTAGCTGAAAAATGTTCAAAAGTGGATAGTAGTTCTCTTTAAAAAATGGCAAAGAGAAAGTTGCACTAGCGCGAAAGGAAAAGATCAATGTAAAAATTTTCTCCTCTCCACTTTCACGTAGATTGACCACCCTCAGCAACAAGCGAAGGGTGCGTATCGTTCGGTGGTTACTGTTGGCAGAAAAAAAGCTGTCATTGCCTGCTTCCGCCAAACCGCTTTGCATTTTATGCCAAGGTACAAACAAAAATTTCAAAAAATTTTATCTTTTTTTTCTTCAAAAACTCTCAAAAATACCAATCAAAATTCTGAAAAGAAATTAATTTTTTGCCGTATGAAAAAAAATATATTAAAAAAAATATTAAATATTTTTCATTTACCCTTTCACTCAAAATTATCTTTACCCCGTGTCTGTTGGATTAATTGACCAAAAATATCATCCTTTAATCATCTTTTTTCTATGTACAGTTTTTTATAAGCTAGCCATTTGTATATGACAAATACTATTTAAAAACTATAATACGGTAATGCAATGCACTTTTTATATAATTTTAATTAATTACTTGTACTAATTCCCTCACCAAACAAACAACTTACATTTTTTCGTGGGATTCTGCCAAACTTACTCCACTTTCACTCCATCAATTCCCGGAGCAAGCTCATTTTACTTAGCAAAGGAATTATGCATATATTGTGTCACGTAAATTGATCGTTGGACAAAATTTTCAAGTTAGACAAAAGCTGATTGGGCCATGTTCGGTTAGTTCATAACCCAAAATTACCCAACGATCACTGCACGCGACACACTTTATGCATACTCCCTAACCAATCAACCGTCACAAGTACTTATCTATTTTAATCCTTTTTTGTGTCGTGCCACACTTCTTCTTTCACCTTCTAACCCCCTTACAAAAGAAAATTTTTCGAGTTAAGTGAGAGAAAGTACCGTCCAAACGTGATAAAACAAAAAAATACATTATTACTTTTCTTTGTCTTTTGTTCTTTCAATAAAAATCTCTCCTTAAAAAAGGAATTAGAGTGAGTTGGAATGAAAGTTACAGCATCAGTTTGATCATAGAATTTGATTTGTTGTGAAAACACAAGAAACAAACTTACAAGGTGACTTACAATTAAAACGGCTGAAGTGAAAGTAATAAAACGAGAAAAGAATACGTTATATGTAGGTATGTGAATGTTGAATTAATAATTGTGCTACAAATATATATACAACAAACTTTTCTTTAACTAGAATGTCTACTTGTCTACTTAGGCTTTAATTTAATAAGCATCAGTTTGATCATAGAATTTGATTTGTTGTGAAAACACAAGAAACAAACTTACAAGGTGACTTACAATTAAAACGGCTGAAGTGAAAGTAATAAAATGAGAAAAGAATACGTTATATGTAGGAATGTGAATGTTGAATTAATAATTGTGCTACAAATATATACAACAAACTTTTCTTTAACTAGAATGTCTACTTGTCTACTTAGGCTTTAATTTAATAGTTTTCTTTTTTTGTTTACGAAAAAATATAGTTGACTGAAAAAAGACAATAATATTAGCTTTTTCTTTGCAAGTCAAACATGAATAGGCAACAAAATAAAAATGTCTTTTTTTAATCTAACAAAAATGGAAATGACTAAAATGCATGTTATAAACGGTACTCTCAGGCTGCGTTTCCTCCAAATGCCGGTAGTGGTTGGCGCAGAGTACTTTCCGCAGCTCGAAAAAAGGCTGCTCTTGCCTGCTTGCTGAGTGTTCCTTACTTCACTTTGAAAAGGTAATTTTTGAACCTACTACTAGTTCACACGGAAGATGACGAAGGATTTTGTAAACTTTTGTCTCTGTTGTATATAAAACTTAAACAGTGCTATTGATGCCAAACGCTTCTCGCTTCTGTCGTTTTTTAAAACTTATAATCAACACAAGCCGTTCTTTTGTTTTGTTTTAGTCGCGTGCTTTAAAATGACATGCTCTGCGTTTACCAAAAAACAAGAATAATTTTTTAATGACTAATTTGTATGGCCTACTTTTATTCCCTTTTTTCCAAATTTTTAACCAATCTTTTATATGCTATTGATATGAAAATGTTCATGATATTCTTTTGGGGAGTATTGAGATTCTAACTATACTGTATTTGTATGTAGGCATCGAGCCATAAATCTGTTCCTGAGAACGTACCGAGATATGTGGCTGACGGATGAGAACCTAGGTCAAGAAGTGATGATTGAGCATCTCACGGTAAAATTTTGACTATAATGCATGAAATTATTTTTTTAAAACAATTTCTAGCTTACTGAAGTTTTCTCTGTATTTTGTAGCAAACTTTTGAAGAGGCTGAATTGACAAAGAAGGAAGAAGGGGAGGAAGAGGATAAACCCGACCCCTTGACACAACTGGTGACGACTTTCACCAGAGGAGCAATGACAGAACGAAGTGGGGCTTTGCAGGAGGATCCTCTGTTTATGTCTTATGCGGAGGTGATGGCCAAATCCTGTGGAGAGGAGGAGGAAGAAGGTGGGGATGAAGAAGAAGGAGAGGGTCCGTCAATCCATGTAAGTATTTTAAAGTTGGAATTTGGAATCGAACAAGTTTTAATTCAGTGAAGCTAGTAATGTGTGAGATTTGAGTGTGACATTAATGACTATTAACCCGTTTGTAACCTAAAGCAGCGTGGAGGAAACATGACCATGCAAATGTTAATGGTATGAGGAATGAGGAACCCAAAATGAGTATTTTAGTAATGTTTGTTGAACTGACAATAAAAATATTTCCGATTTGCAGGAACAAGAAATGGAGAAACAAAAGTTACTATTCCATCAAGCAAGACTGGCAAACAGGGGTGTAGCAGAGATGGTCCTTCTACATCTCGGTGCCTAGCAAAGGAGTACAATCAGACATGGTCATGCAAACGTTAGGTTTAGGTATTGCTATTCTCCGAGGGGGTAACATTGACGTGCAAATGGTAAGACTGAGAACAAAACATCGTTGGTTTCAAATCTGGGCTTGTAACAATTTGAGGATTATACATATATTTTTTTTTCAGCAAATGTTGAACCACTTGAAAGAGAAGAAGGACGCTGTCTTCTTCACCTCAATTGCTGGACTGATGAATTCCTGTTCCGTCTTAGATCTAGATGCCTTTGAACGTAATACAAAGGCAGAAGGTCTTGGTGTGGGCTACTGAGGGTGCCGCCGGAGAGAAAAACATGCACGATGCAGAATTTACATGTGCCCTATTCCGATTCATCCAACTGACCAGTGAAGGTCACAATCTTGGTATGACACCAATTCACGTGCAGTTACTTTAAATGACGATAGCATTACTTGTCTAATTTATTTTAAATATTCTATTTACAGACTGGCAAAACTACCTGAGAACCCAAGCAGGGAATACCACCACCGTAAATGTTGTCATTTCTACTGTTGACTACCTCCTCCGTCTGCAAGAGTCCATCATGGACTTTTATTGGCACTAACTCCAGCAAGGAGATTATCGACCCTGCAGGGAAAGCTAATTTCTTTAAAGCCATTGGTGTAGCTAGTCAAGTGTTCAACACACTTACTGAGGTGATCCAAGGTCCGTGCACACAAAATCAGCAAGCCTTAGCTCACTCCAGGCTGTGGGATGCTATTGGAGGTTTTCTCTTCCTTTTCGCTCATATGCAAGCAAAACTCTCCAAAAATTCCAGCCAAGTCGATCTGCTCAAAGAGATGCTCAACTTACAAAAGGACATGGTTATTATGATGTTATCCATGCTGGAAGGTCGGTCCTCACTAAAGTAGTTCATGACAAACATTAACCAACAGAAATTAAGATTTCTTTTATCGCTAACTATACAGGTAACGTTGTAAATGGAACTATCGGAAAGCAGATGGTTGACACTTTGGTAGAATCTGCATCAAATGTTGAGGTAAAAAGAGAAAAAATATTATATAACCCCGTCTAAAGAAGCAGAAGGATTTGTGTGTTATATATATTTGCGAAACAGTATTGAAATTATAACAATATGTCTGTCTTGATAAATATGATTCAAGTTCTTTAAAGTTGCGATTACTTGTGTATACAGAAAAATCTGCAGTATTTCAATCTTTTCTTGAAGCTGAAAGCTGTTTTAACACATGCGGTAGGATATACATACTTTTGCTCTAAATGTTTCTCAATAAATGTTTTTACCTGCTATACAACTTTTTGCGCTTTTTCTCTATTTGTATGTAAGTTTAATTCTTTAATTTACTGAAATATTGTTTATCAGCAGTTCACTTATTCTTATATTATTCCTGAGTTTGAAAGGTTAACGTTAAATATTATCCATATATTTTAATTGGCGATACATATAATTTCAATCCTGAGTTCACTTCGTACTGTATGTCAGACTTATGTTTTTATGTTTCCCTTTTTCTTTACTTTCATTTTATCAACAACTTCATTTCAGATCATCCTTCGTTACTTCGATATGTTTTTGAAACTCAAGGATCTCACGTCATCATCCTCTTTCCAGGTTGGTGTGACTCCAATTTGAGTGACAGTCGGATTTAATTGGACACTTTCAGTTTAGTTTTAAGTAACCCAGCATGACTAATTTAATTAAAATGCAACTTTTTAGTTTAGTTACTGTGTGAGCTATGTATGTAGTAAGTGTAGCTTTAGCATGGCACATCCTCCACTAAATATGCAAATCAGGGAAATATACTGAAGCCCAACTTTCTTTACTTTCACCAGGATATGGATCAGAACAAAGACGGGTACGTGAGCCCCAAAGAGTTCAAAGAGACGTTGGAAGCCAGTAAAAGCTACTCTGCGTAAGTACAACTTCCTGCAAAGTTTGTAAATATTTCAACAAAACACCCAAAGAGTTCAAAGAGACATTGGAAGCCAGTAAAAGTTACTCTGCGTAAGTACAACTTCCTGCAAAGTTTGTAAATATTTCAACAAAACATAAATCTTCATAATTTTTGTTTTACTTTATGATTTAGTGAGGAAATCAACTTTATTCTTATGTGCTGCGACACCAATCATGATGGCAAGATTGACTACGTAGAGTTTGTCGAAAGATTCCACAATCCAGCCAAGGAAATCGGTTTCAATTTAGCCGTTTTGTTGACCAACTTGTCTGAGCATATGCCCAACGAGCCAAGGTATGATATGATAACCATTCATTTTTTATCTTGCAAAATCTAATTCTATAAACTTTTTGATTATAGACTCGCCCGATTCTTGGAAACTGCAGGAAGTGTATTGAACTACTTTGAGCCTTTCTTGGGACGCATTGAGATTATGGGCTCTAGCAAGAGGATTGAGCGAGTTTACTTCGAAATCGACGAGTCCAACATTGAGCAGTGGGAGAAGCCTCAGATCAAAGAGTCCAAAAGAGCTTTCTTCTATTCCATTGTTACTGAAGGTGGTGACAAAGAGAAGCTCCAAGCCTTTGTTGACTTCTGCGAGGACGCCATCTTTGAAATGCAACACGCCAGTGCCCTGATGTCATCGCCGGACGAAGGAAGCGGATCACAAGGTCGTGAACAAACATTCGTGATGCCTACAGATGACGAGGAAGAAAAGTGAGTTACTTGAAAACAATTGGTTTTTAGGACATTTTTGAAACGGAAATTTAGAAACCTCAGAGCCCTTAGCCGACTACTACCTGACCTGACCCTTGGTAGCCATTTAAAAAAAAAACATGCAAAGATCTCTTAAATTGGTGTCTGTTGAAACCCTGCATGTATTTATAATTCCCTATTGATGACCTAAGTGTCTTGTACAGAAACAATGAACATTAATAACATGACACACAAATTATGATCATGAACACACTTAACATTTTGATTTCCCTTACATGAATATCCTGGAATAGAACCCTTACTTGGGAGGAAAGGTAAGATCCTGTACAAAAACTACACAAAAACAAAAGCAAGAAGTACTGAGCTGCTTTTGTCGAAGCTCCATTTTAGTTGCCTTACAATTTTGTTATTTTGCATGAATACCCTTTTAGTTTCAGAACTAACTTTGATTATTGCTTCAACTAGAAATGGACTGTGAAAGTCGAACCAGGATATAGAGAAAGTTTTATATTTTCAGGGGAACTCTTGTGAGGCAGGTGGTGACCGGATGTAAAGAAGGCGTGAAGAATCTTTTGGCATCACTCTCGCCGACTAATATCAAGAGGAAAGTGAGAGAGCTACAGGCAATGACTCCGGTAGAGCTAATCTTCGGTTTTCTCAAGTTTATCTTCTGGATTTTCTTTGCAAGTGGTGGAAGTTTCGGCCGTTTCCTGAAGTCAGTACATTTAAAATCAAAAAGATACATAAAACAAAGGGCATTGTAAGTGTAATTTGGATTTTACACCATAGGTACTTAGGCGCTAGCTTGATAAATCTCATGCGAGGACCACCTCCAGAGAAGAAGGAAGAAGATGAAGCAACAGATGAGTTTGGAGGTACTTCGAAAGCACCTGCTCTACCTGCTGGAACTGGCCCTCCGGAAGAAGAACCTGTGGAAAGTACCGGTGTATTGGCTATAATGGGCGCAGAACCGGACTGCTGAAGAAGGGTAATGACAGCTTTCTGTGCTTTTAAAGTCCTATTCTATTCATGCGATTTATGAAAACTTCATATCTTCTAGTAGTCCTTCCAAAGCAGTTGAAGTTGCTAGTGGAGAGGTTGTTCCGGCTGAAGTCAATCCAGAGGAAGCAGTAAGCAGTGCGGTTGTTGTGCGTGCAGCCTCGCCTGTCCGCGCCGCATCACCAGAGAAAGAACCGGAAGCACCAGCTGCACCAGCCTCTCCTCTTGATGTTGTAGTTGAGACTCATGACGAGCCGTCTGTAGCTTCTCAGGTGAATAATACAGCGAGGTTTTGTTTTAACTAAGCTTTCTCTAGTGTGGTTTATAAAAAAAATCCGGTTTTGTATTTTACACGCTTACTCACTGGAACGGGTATTATTTTTATTCGTTTGAATGTGTGAATATTAATAGAAGAAAGTTGAAATTGAATCTTGTGATAAAATTAGTCAAACCTGAAGCAGATAAACCGCTGGAATTCGATAAAACTGTTGATCCAAAAGACATTAACATAGAGACACAGGAGAAAGTAATTAGTGTAGCTGAAGCCATTGAGGAGATCGTAGAAATCGTAGAGATAGAACATATAGTAGAAATTGAGGAAAAGTCTGACATTAAGCCGACAACTAAGGCACCTGAAGATAAGCCAAAAGAACCGAGTGAAAGTGTGTCAACAACGGAGGAAAAGCAATCAGATCCAGTATCGGAAACTATTAAGACTGTAGAGGCAAGCCTTGAAGAGGTACTCAAACGTGAATCAAAACTACTCCGCACAGAGTCCATTCCTACAGATAACGATTAGCGCTCCTGAGTCGTCCAAACACAAGAAATCTTCCAAACCGAAAGAAGAACCTAAGAAGGGTGAAAGCGATGGTGATGATGTATCAAATGTCTCTAGCGATAAACTTTCAAATGAAGATTCTCCTATGGAGAGTGACTCAAATGACAGTCCATCTTCGCCAATCGACGACTTGAAAAGCTTTCTTCACGAAATGCTACCTCAACAGACACCAACCGCGCAAGGTTCAGAAACCGGAGAGAAACACCTTGACCTTGGGAAAATGTTGGACGGAACACCGTTATCCAGAAGGGGTTCCACTGTTGGCTCACATGCTGATGATGAAAGTGACCACGAACCGTCGTCATCCTCAATGCAGCCTGGTGGATCAACGGAAAACGATTCGACAACGAAAGTTTACAAAGACGCAAACACTGAAAAGTACGCACAAAACCTGGCCACTGATCCCTCACTGATTGCTTACCGGGAGAAAATGGAAGCTCGTATCGGAAGACTGAATAATATCGACTGGGACGAGAAAAGGGAAAAGGAGGGAGGAGATGATAAGCGCTCTAGCAGTGGCTCCTGCTCATCGCCGAGGAAAGCACAGAAAAAAGACAAGCACTACTATGTTTGCACAATATGGGGGCTAGAGGTTACTCATACTACTAACTATTATTAACAAATTGTTGTGTGCTGTGTTTTGGTGTGGCTGTTCTGAAAACGAAATTTATACACAAGGTAATAATTGGTATACTGTGTGCAGATTGACTTTGGATCGTACTTCAATGGAATGGTCAGCTTTCTTGCGAGGAACTTTTACAACATGAAAATCGTTGCATTGGTTCTCGCTTTCTCCATCA
>JAAXOA010001578.1:0-15486 GCA_036561885.1 Salina celebensis
CGGAATATCGAAGGTATACAGTTCCTTTCTCTCCCGTACGTGACATCATCAAGCCTGCAAACATCGAATTACTTATTCAGTTTGGGAGCTCATTTATTTTTTTCAATGGTAAGAAGTGCGCTGAATAAATTCGTTCTAATTTTGACAATAACAAATTAACTTTAAACTCTGAATGTAGATTTGGAGCAGACTAAGAGTGGACACTACTCCTACACCGCAGTACAATTCACTCAAGATGAAAAAGCCGTTCCTGTCGATGTCTGCAATCAACTCAAAACCATTTCTAATCATCAAATAACAGTCACAGTGTTTGGGGTGTTCAAGGCCGCGGGGACCAAGCAAAGGTTGTGTTTGGATTCAAATCGTGCTCGATTGACACTGCCGGAAACCAACTGGAACATTTTCCTGCATCAGCGTCTCACTGATGTAACAATTATGGCCCGCGGAGTGGAGCTTATCGATTGTCACTCGAGTTACATTACGAGTAAGCAAAATGTTTATATTGTAGCTACATTGATGGTGCTATTTACTGTAAAGGTTTTTTTAGCTTTTAACACCGCATGCGTAGCCGCTTGCATCGTAGCAAGCCGGCATGCCTCGTAAGGATGCTCGGCAACTTAACTACTCGGATACTTAACCGCCGTGCAAAGGCTAACAAAATATTTGAATATATGAAGGGATCCTCACAATATCCGCAACGCTATTTTAATCGTTTCTATCGCTAAAACTAATGGTTCAAGTTGCCGTTGTTTTGGATGGCTCGAAATTATTGCACCGATTACGATCGTAGAACTCACTTGAGGCAAGACTCGATTCTTGAGCAATGAGTCCATAAAATGTATCCAAACGAAACGGAAAATTCAATGTCCCGTACTCAAATCTTGTGTAGCACGATCGTTTTGGTCGTTTCAATACTACCTCGACTGAAACAGTATTTTCAAATGGGAGCAATATCAACCGAGAGTATATTATGAATATCCCTGTACATTGCGTAGTCATAATACCACAGTTTTATTAGTGCTGTGGATCACAAACTTCGTTTTCGCCACATATTCCTAACGCCATTTTTATTATTTAGGAAACTCTCGTGTACTCTCACAAAAGCTATTTCCCCCAACTCGAAGGTCGTTTGTGGTCGACTTGCTGGATCTGACCAGGACTCAAGTGGAAGCTTTCCTCCGGTATCAGTACAGTGGTACTACTGACATGATTCTGCAGTCACCGGCGACATCCCTGGGAGCTCTCATGGCAGCCGAGCGGTTTGCAATAGCAGAAATGTGGACCGATACGATAAATGGTCTTCTTGAAATGGATTCTGGTTGGTTTGAGGTCGAAACGGTTCTAGAACTCATTAGTTTCCTTGCCAAGTGTTCCAAACGAGAAGAGGAAGCGACTCTGAAGCTCATTGGTAAGCTCTCCGAAGCATTAAGGGGACCTACTCAACCAACGCAAGGTACCTACGGAACTGAAGCAATCAGAAAAGACGAAGAAAACCAAGCTGTATCTAGATGCCTGACTGTAGGTACGATGGGCGAGGGCCGAAGTATAGAAATCGGGAAAATGTTGGAGTCCAAATGGAGTTCGGTGTCCCTGCTCAAAGGAGCACAGGCCCAACAGAATGATGGAATGTGGAACGATACCATCACAGCACTCCTGGCACAGGATTCCAATTGGTTTGAGTCCGACTTGGTTCAGGAACTTAAAGCATTGTTGGACACCTGTGCCAAAACAGACGAGGAAGCAACACAACAACTCATAATAAAGCTTTCTCAACTAGTGGAGCAACCCCTGGCACTTGATGCAATGGCGGAGGACCGAGGGCTGGGTGAACCAAATGGGGAACTTCATCGGGACAACAGAAATTGGGATTCCCAGAACACGGCAGCAAAACGGAGGAAACTCAACGGTGAAAACCAGCATCTTTCAACTAAATGTGAAACCTACAATCCTATCAGAGGAAGCCCATCAAAGTCTCCAGCCGTCAAAGTGAATCCCCGAAGGTCCGCACGACTTCAAGTTGGACAGGAAAAACAGGTCGGACGTCAAACTGAAGATGAGTCATGGAAGAAAGCCTTACAGCAAAATGCGGAAAGACAAGAAACTATGTGGAAGCCGGAGAAGTCTTTTTCTGGACCAAGAGACATTAGGAAGGACCAGTTACTTCCTAAGATTTCCATTATTCCAGATCGAGAGGTGAAAGTGGAGAAAGTAGAACCTGCGGATGATGGGTATGAGGATTCAGCTGGAAACCTCATTGCTTCGGGTCAATCCCATGTAGAAGAGCCAAGTCGAATGCAGGACTCATTCGGTAACGATGATATTACTCTGGAGTATGGAGTCCTCAGGTTGGAAACTGAGGAAGACGACGAGTTTTTCTAACCATTATTATTTATAGAGGAGATTGGGTGTAAGACAAAATGTTTATTGATGAACCGTTTGCTGATAAGCTAGACTGGGTGTTTGTGTTAATGCAAGAATGGTTGATTTTGTATTTGTTAACAGCTTGATTACCTTGTGAAAGTATGCGTTATTTTGAAGAGGAAATAAAACAACATGAACAACAAATATATCATGAATTTGTATTCGTCTCGTATTTTTAATTTACTTTCCGTATAGATTGTTCTCTTCCGTGACATCTGAGAACTGCGTTGGTCAACTGCCACTTAATATGTACATGCACCAGCGAGTCGCGGCGAAATGATCACATACCTAACTGGTCACACGGTCCCAACTGGTCACACGGTCCCAACTGGTCACACGGTCCCAACTTTTCACAAACCAAATTGGTCACCGCGTGAGCTGGTCACTGCTTGTTTTGGTCCCAAACCCGTTATATATATTTTTTATCAAGTACAAGACTGCTCACAAACTGGTCACAAATGTGGGACCAGTTAACACTGACCAAAACAAGCAGTGACCACCCGGGTTTGTGGTTAATTGGATATGGGGCCAAAACAAGCAGTGACCAGTTCACGCAGTGACCAGTTCACGCAGTGACCAATTGGGTTTGTGACCAGTTGGGCATGTGACCAATTCGCCGGCTTCGGTTAGGGCGCCATGCGCCACTCGCAAATTTCTTTTTTTTTCATTACGTGTCATAAAGGAAAGCACCTTGTCCTACAGACAATTTGGGTCTACTTCAAGAATTTGGAACTAAAGTAAAAGTTTCATGTTTTTGTTACCAAATTGACAGCCTTTCGAATTTTTTTAACGATTTTAATAGACAAAAGTTTTATAAGTTTCATTCAAACAACAGTATATAATTATGTGAATTATCTGCACATATTTAAATCGAGGAAGGGAGTGGATAACGAGGTTTTAACGGGTCACATTTCTGTATCAAATTAATTTTTAAACTTGAGAGAGCTTCCTGGGATTGGTAGCTTCCAGTTTTTGTATGACTTGAGATAAATAACTGAAATATTTTCATGTTACATATTACAGTGATATTTGCTACTTTACAATGGTGAGGTAAATAATTTCCCAATTAGTGGTTATATTGATACATACTACTTCCAACAAATATACATATATTTGACAATTTTTGAACAAATTGTCAAATTCGAAATTGACAAATTCGTAATTGACTGCCTATTTGAACTTTCTCTGGGATGGTTAGTATTCAAAACACAGATCAATGAAGATTGAATAATTGTTAACAACTTAAACGAGCAATCAACTTAAGTAGCTTAAATTTCATTGGCGCGACCTCAAAATGAGTTCTAAATTGCAAACCAAATATAAGTTAGTTTCCGTTCTAAGAATAGAATAGGTAATTTACTTTTGTGTGAGATGTTTTTAGGTAAAATTTAGTTGTGGAAAAGAATATAGGACACAACGCCATAAGAACATACCTTATAAAACAATCGGCTAATAGCTTACTAAATACGTTGCCTTGTTCTTAGTTGTCGGGAAAAAACCAGAAATAGTGTACCAGATATTATAACTGCTTTAAAAACACTGCATGCAATAAGTGTAATTCGTTGGAAAAAGTCACGTTATTACAAACTCTGCTAGTCTTTTTAAGGCTCCGGTGTATCAAGATTATTGCTTGGTTAAGATGTTTGGTTTACAACTAATAAAGGCTAATGCCAGGCAAATGAGGATATTTCATTTAAAATTACTTCTAAATTCTTAAACCTCTTCCGTGGTCGAAAATAACTATCTATGTGTTATCTCTTTATCATTAAATGGCCACGCAACACTCACACTTTTCATTTTCTTCATTAAAATCAATGAAATTAATTCCATCTGAAAGAAAAACACTCTGTATTGGCTATAAATTGTCTCTAATTGAAGGATTTCAAAGGCAAAACCTTGAAGTGAATTGTTCAGTGAATCTTTTGCGCTGGCGCTACTTCCAAAGCTTCTTCATTATTCAGAGTGACATTTAAGTGTTCTCAAAAATCATTATTTTCATTCAACAAGGATTACATGACAACAACAAAATTCTAGTTACATGTATATATTATATTATATTTATGTAAAAAGGATAAATTGGGGATATACATTGTCATATTGTAATATTAGTGAAGGGGGGCTGATTTCGTATTAAAGCTCATCAATGCACAATGGACTTAATTACAAGAAAGTGAATGATTTCGAAAAGTAATTTCAAGACAAATTGTGAGCACAGCCAAAGTCAAACCAAAAATTAGAACTAAAAATACTATTACAATATTCCCAGCAACTGAGGCAGCAGACACATTTCCATCCGTTGTCGCAATCGGTTTGTTTGCATGAAAAAGGCTCTCCCATCTTCGCAGAATTCCTGACTCCTGAATATTTCGAATTCTAATCTGAAGTGACCATTTTGTGAAGCCTGTGAAGAACATGTCTTGTACTATTCTTGTGTATTTTTGTCGACCATGGTAGGCAAGCCCGCCTTCATTTTGAATTGTTTTAAGATACTTCAAGGCATCTACATCAGGCGACATAACTGCCACTTTACTAATTCCTCTTAGAAGGTCCAACAAAAAACTATCTTCCCTCTGTTTAAATTCTTGAAACAATTCAGTGTCATTCTTGAATATACCAGTATAATTTTTCAACCTCATTGCATCACTGAACGGTCTTTGTAGCTGCTTAATAACCTGCCATGGAACTTGCACAATATTTGAGAGCCGTTGATGTAGCTCGGATGTCTTGTTTAGTCCTTCTACCGAAGTTTGAATGGACCATTCGGTATCGGCGCATATGTCGCCCCAATTGAAAAGCCGAATTTCCACATATTCATTTGTAAAGTACACCAAATTCCAGTCAACTTCAGAATAGCTTCTGTTTGGATTCATCTGAAATTTAATTCCACGGTAATATACTAACCCAATCCGTGTTAGTATTGTGAAGTTATCGTCCATAAGCTGCTCAAAACTTTCGTAAGGTTCGATTTTTCTAGGAAGTGTCATTTTGTAAACATTCGAGTTTTTGTAAGCATTGCTCAGAACCACTCCAGCTAATAAGCTAACAATTATGACAATTCGAAATTGGACCGAATCTCTTCCCACCGGAGTGTATGGCTCGCCTTGGTCAACTAGCACTTTATAAAACGCTGTCAAACACGCGTTAAGACTAGATCCATTACCTTTAGCCATATATGTAAGAACAAAAGCCACGAGAAAGTAAGAAGCAAGAAGGAACTTCCAAACGACAGAGTCGAACACTTCTGTCAGCAACGTGTATTGAATGCTTGAGCTCCCGCGATTTTGGCACACGACGAAACCCATATTCAGATTTGGATCGTACCAACGCACCGTCGCAAAGTTGTCTATCGTAGTCTGATTTTTATCCATGATATCCCAAGATGCGTAGATACGTTCATTGTATGATGCGGACATTTCCTCTGCCTTCCCTGGAAAGTTGCAAACCATATTCTCGCTGATTTGATAAGTAAAGTTATTCATTAATAAATGTAGCATGTGTGCAATCACAAACTGCACTTGGCCCTCCCGACTTCTGATACTACTAAATAATCTAGCAATTGACACCCCCACCATCGCCAGTTTCGAGTCACATTTTTTTAAGGAATTTAAAATTTGCTCACGAAATTTCGGACTATTTCCCAAGGGTGGTAGTTTCCAGTTTTCGTTTGATTCGGGATACGGCTTTTGAAAATAGTCGCCATTTTCAGAAGCTAGGAGATTCCACTCGATTTGGTCAATGGGTTTCATGCTGAAGTCGTGCATATTTATTAAACAGATTTGATTTATTTTCATCTGGTCATCCCAAAGTTTACTTTGCTCAGATACTACTACTTCGACGAAGAGAAATTGGGCAGAGCAGGTCTTATGAGGGTCCCAATAATTCCCTATTCCACAACTTAAATGAGCCCATTTAGATAAATGTTTAGTTTGGTCCTCAGTAGGGTTCAGGGCCAGCTGGACCCGGATGTTTAGTTGGGGATAAGACGGCAGTGGTATATCATGTATCTCGGCTCGGTACGAGTATTTTACCGAGAGAGCGTAACTTTCCCTATACACTTGTGTCCGTGGTAATAACAGATCAATTATTACTAATCCATTATTAGAACGTGAGTTCATTGACCAGCTTGATATATTGAGGCAAATGCAACGGCTTTTAATAGACCATTTTGGACCTTCATTCATAAAATGGGTCGACGGACACTCCACTGATAAGTTCAAGGTGTTGTAACTGGGCGAATTAGATGAAATCCATACAACTCGTTCGTTTAAAGGAGGCGGAGGAGGAGGAGGAGCACTCACTTGATTTTGCTTTGGAGGTGAATAGCTTTTAATAATAGGATTTTATGTTTTCGTAATTTCTAATCAAGATCAAACTGTGTTTAAAAGGCTGAACCAGAGTAGTTAAAACATTACCGTCAGGGTATGGCTTTGCGACGAGCAAGGAAAGATGGCTAAAATGGTAATAGAATATACAGCCTATCCGAAAACTCGTACCAAGACGACACATTATGGCGATGGTGGTAAAATAGTGTACCGACGTTGCTACGCTCCTTGTGGTATGGGAGCTGAAAACCTTCTATTCAAACAAAACTATTTTTGAGAGATGTTAGTGGATTGTGGTCATGATCTTTGTTGAATGAGTACTCTTCAAAAGTTCAAACTGTAAATAATTAAACAATGAATGCTTACAAAATCATCTATACAATGGGCATACCATTTCATTGGCGCTTGTTTAAACTAAATTCGAGAATGTTGCACTATATTTCATGAGTTTTATTGTTAGTGAAGTACCCGGATTGATAAAAGACATTTAAAGTTTGTTTGCGACGTTTGTTACAATGTTATACTTTATTGCGCGAAAGGCACACTACTTCTTAACATAAGAATATATGATCTATTTCGAGGTTATTTTTAGGACCATAGCGCATTGGAATTCAATAGGATTAAACCAGTCTGCACACGGCGTTCTCCGTGCATATATCAGAACGAGAAAGAGTGCCTTTATTATATCTTTGGCAAAATATCTACTAAAATTTGTAACCATATTTTCTACACGAATCAACAAAGAACCTCCTATACATACGTGTGAAATTTTAAAGCAACAAAAATCAATTTTTGAAGTAAATATTTTAAATAAGCCGAATTTTTACGAATTTAAATAAATATTTCGTGACACATTTTCACGACTTTTCGCAAAAAAAATATAAATAGCATACTTTTTCAGCAAGTTTCCTCACAATAATTATTTAATATCGGTAAAGATTGTAATGGTAGGCATTCTAATTTCATAAGGCTCGATACTTTACACAGTCCAACTAACGGAGCCTGTGGGAACTTCTATTTATTTCAAAGCCTTCGACTCGACCGCGCGTTCCTAAAGGTATGCTTGACGAATTTTTGCAGTAATTTAAATCCTCTGTTTGAACTTCTGCTTGAGTTGAGGATTTTGTTTTTCTTTTGAAGACCACAGACTGGCCATGTTACATTTTTCCACATTCGGAAATTCTTTGGTGACAGTTTCAGATGGTGCAGTGGAGTCAAAGGTACAAGCTGACCGGATTAGTAAGTTAAACTCAAACTGAAATTTGTGTTGCTAAAGGAGTCTTAGAAAATGGCGAAACCATTTGCAAAACTGTTCGTTAAAATATTGCAGTGTTGCATGTACTTTATCGAAGCAATGATTGAATATGCGTTTCATGTTTCTCCATTTAATTAGTACAATTCGTCCTGTTAACAGTTGTGTGATCCGTCCAGACTTCATAGCAACTACAGTGTAAAAACCGACCACAGTTTTGAGCATTTTACTAACCTTGAAGCAGTTTATACAAATCCATCTTCCCAATATTTGCAGTTTCCTCAAAAACCATGCAATTGGTTCAAAAATATCTAATCCAAATAATCTTCGTCTCGATTCAAAACTCAAAACAATGACCGACATGAAAAGTCCTATCGCAAGAATTCCAAATAAAGCCAATGTTCTGGCGTCAACTAACAAAATCTTGGCAGTTTTTTGAGAGGCGGATACATAAGTTTGTTTCTTAAAAATACTTTCTCTTCGATGGTACCAGTAAATGTTCACCCCACTATCATACAGTATACGTTCAAGCTTAGATCCCACCATGTGTCGCTGCCGAGAGTACACATAATACCACACTGGTTTCGGGTCGTATACTTTGTTGACAAGATGACATTGCTTGTGAGTCCCTTCAAATGTAGTTCTAAAAGCGTCTAGAATAGTTTCTACTGTTGGCTTAAAGTAGAATAGTGAGTATGCCTTTGTGAAGATAATAAAGTTAACTGATTTCATTAACTTGTGAACGCGCTTTATAAATTCCATCTCTACAGTAAATTCTTGCTGGAATATATAAGGAATCCAAAACTTCCTTAACGCTGTCGTATTTTTATTAAAGCCTTCCTTAACGAGACCATGATATATTGAACTCTCGATGTTTTCTCTAATGACATCAAGACTTTTGTTTGTAAGCGGCACAGGTCGGTCAAATATATGAAACTTGTGTCCGCTGTTAAGAAGTGCAAACAAATTTTGAGGCTTGTGCCGCTGACGAGGAACAATTATGGATTCAGTTGTTCCCGATAAATATATAAATTCTATAAAGAAGCAAGCTATTAGCAGGGAAACTCTGCAGGATTCCGCTTTTCGGATAGTTCTTTGGAGTAGAACTTGTGTCACTTCGAATAATACGTCTAGACGGGAGACATTCCGGTTACCAACTCGAATACACGAATATACTCCAACTAGGTGAGCAAATAGTAAAAGCCATGTTGGAAGATCAAGGCTTTGAAACAGCACTCGGAGAAGGTTAATAGCTTGAATTTCATTTCTGTCAGTACAGTACACCGCCGTTAGGGCAACAACGTCTATAAACACAAATTTACCTGCATTCTGGCTAAAATCATAATCAAACCAGGCTAGCTGTTCGGCAAACAATATGAGACCATCAAAGAAATTATCTGATGTGGAATATTTTACGATGCCTTGAGTGAGGCTAAAGTTCAACAAATACGCCAGCTCGCGTATTGGAAGAATGGCTTCTTCCTGACATGGGTAATCTGCGATATTGTAAAGTTTCTGTGGTTCCACAGAACATTGAGTGCGATGCAAGGCCGTGTTGGTGAAATACTTTGGTTTTTTTCTAGGTGTCTGATTAGACCGGATTTTAGCGCCGATAATCCCTTTTAGTACATCATATTTTTCATAAGTAGCATCGGTAAGTGAGCATGTATTTGAACAGATATGGATGATGTCTATAATACTGCCACCTTCATCCAGGATAATGATGTAAGCAATTGTCGGAGGCATGTGAAGGGCATCTCGAACCTCGTGTGAATTAGATACGGAGGACGTATAATAGGCACTGCCTAAGCCAATTATTATGTGAGAGTCGTCGAAATTTATCAAACCCACTGTGCCTTGAAGACTGTATCGCATCCAGTAGCTCCAGAATTCTGGAAATTCGTTTTCAGATCCTGGCGAAGGTTCTGAATGACTGAACGACATCATATGGATGCAGTGTGTAACTGTAATTGAACATCGATTATGGGCACTAGCAGAAAACTTGCGGGTAATGAAATCCGGAAAAGGTTTTCTCCATGTTTGTTCGTGATCTTCTGACACTTTCATTATTCCTACAGGTAACAAAATATCCGTAATGACTGACACAAGAAATACTGAGTCGGATTGTTGGGATTGGATGTTTGAATACGCATCGTTTAATAGGAAAGTGTGAGTTTCTGGCACGTAGAGAGGGCGAACAAATACAATTTCGCAAAACGAATACAGCTTATTAATCTGTAATTCGAATCCGAAGGCAGCGCACAAACCAATAGCTATGAAAAATGTAGAGTGCTTCATTTTTGCAGATTTAAGGTTTTATATTTATGACACGCTTGTACAACCAAAAAGAAAACTTAAAGTTCCCTCACAGCCCCCAGTTGATCTACTTGAATTGTGACATTAAGTTGCCCTACCAACTGAATACTGGCAACTTGTGAAAGGTTTTTTTTCCCCATTGGTAACTACCACCTTCCAATCTACTGATAATGGGATTAGATGTTTTGTAACGCATTTATGTACCTGATGTCTCGTACCTTAGTCAGGCTGTATTAGTTGTGCCATTTATATAATATAACCATTATTATGTGTGAATTAAGTTACAAACCACATTAAGAAGTACCTTTATATGTACCTTTCTTACTTCAGCATGTTTTTCTGGAAAATTAATTAAAACTTTAACTGAGCTTTTAGACCATACACAAGTGCCAATCAAGAATGGATGGTTGCAATAGTAACGGGATGATAATTTTGCGAGACGCGATGAATTTTATCTAAGAGAATAACCCTGTTGTAGATGCTATTAGACCTAAATGTTAATACTGACTCTTATTTGTTGCCAATTATTGCATTTTTTGAGTTAAGACTGTTAAGTGAACATTATTATAGGCACAGACATGCTATGATTCACATATATATGCATATCTAATTGTAGCATTATTAGTAGCAGATTGATGGAATTAAGCTTCTAAAATTGCAACTACATTCACACAATAGAGGCGGATGTATTTATAAAATACAACTGATTTTTTAGTATATTATATTTTATTTGATACAACCGTTCACAAAATGGCTACATAGCCAGCAATCAATATTGATAGTTAAGATGAACGATGAACATCACATTTCCAGAAAATTACGTTAAAATATACAAAATTGTCCATTTTATTGCTAGAAAGACGCACTTTTTCAACGTAAGTGTATCCGTTTATTTGAATTAATTGTACGTTACCCATGGCAATTTGATTATTTCGCGAAAGTCAAAAGTAAATGTTATCGCTATAAATACTACACCCGGAGGCTTTCCTACAATGGTGCTGTTAAGTGTACATCAGGTACCTGCAGGTGTCTGAATTTGGCGTTTTAACGATAAATACCGTATTTTACGGAGGATTTTAACCAAATTTGGTACATCTGTTAAAAAACGTATCGGTTTATATCATTTCCATCTATTAAACGCATGTACGCAATGCTCATATATCTCATTACCATGGTTTATTGTCAATTTGGCTTCCACAAAACATAGTCGCAAACTCGCAAATTTTACCAACAACCGGGAGATAATATAATAATTCTATAAGTTACCATATAAAATATATTAACATCAAGTAGTAAAATACACAATTACATATCAAGCCAGTCTATTAGATAAATAAATTCAAGAACAACAAGGCGTTAATAAATTAACTAGTATGCCCTCTTCAAAATCAACAAGATCCTCGTCGTCGTAGTATAAACACATCAATTCTGAAGTTATTAAGATATAAGATACGGAGGATGTTTTAAATTTTCATTAGATTTGAGATTTAATTTAATATTTTGTTGCTATTGAATTATTTGCGCTACTATATTTTCATATTTTCCTTCGCTACATTCTCCAATTGTGTGTTAAACTTTTGGTATCATGCGTGTTTGTTGTTTGGCTGTTGTACTAGCAGTTGATGAAACAAGCTCGAGTACACGCAACCGCTGGCTTTGGGAGAGAACCGCACAAGCAAGAAAGGAAGTTGGGTCGTGTTGAAACACGTTCAATGCCGCTGGCGTGTGCTTCCATCACAACGACAAGCGAGTATTTCCGTGACTGGGATGCGTGTCATCGTTACTTATTAGTTCGGTTGGAAGGATTAAAAAATTAAAGTGTTTGTTTTCACTAGTGATTTGTGGTTTTGAATTAAAAAGTGGAGGGATAAGAAGAATAGAGATGGAATTCCCTTTAGTTCTCCATCGGCCTCTGACTTTGGGAGACTCCAAAGACATTGAGCACCCGGACATCATGAAAGGCGGAACAGTGGTCACCTCCGGACGGAAGACTTCCTCCTTAGAGATTCCTGTCAGGACGGCACTTCTCCAGGACCTGAACTCCCGTGGAATTCCAGTTAAGTTACAGTCCGATCAAAAACTGGTTGTCCCACAATTAACGATTGCACTGGGGAAGGAGAAACCTCGAGATGAGGGATATCTGGAGGTGGTTGGACTGGAAATTTTGTTCAAGGATGTGTTTCATGGGCCACGGCAAGACGTTAAGTTAAAAGTTGACGTCGAATCTATTCAGTCCAAATCCATGGGTTTGCAGCTGATTCCACAAGAAACTAGTTGTAAGTGATCAGTTTTATGTGAACCTTCTCAACCGAAAACCAGTAAGTTGTAGTATGTGAATATTGTCGGATTTTTTTTACAGATTTCTTCTGGTTGATAGATGACCTACAGGGCCAGAAACTAATGAATACTTTTAAAGCAACTGTAAACGAATTTCTAAGTCCTCCGCCAAGCTCGGACGACGTGTACGAGGATCAAATGAATCAGATGCGTTACGAGATGGATATTGAAGAAGCAAACGATGTCTGGCTTTTCTATCTAGCACTTGAATGTACCTGGGCAGCCGGTAACACTGAGGACAGGCTGCTGGGAAGACTTCGGGAAGAGACTCACACATTTTTTTTTCTCTCCCTTGTGAATATTTTGTTATTAAATTTTGAAGCAGAAAAAGTTGCTTAATTGCTTGGATTTTGGCATCAATTAGTGCAGATTACCACACTCTGTTCAGTGAAAATTTACAATTAAATAATATTTAGTAAATTAATCAGTGATAAAGTCAACATTAGTTTGTGAAATAAGTTGACAGTTGGTGCTAACCTGGACTTGGATGCATATCATTCTTCCATTGATATGTAAATCTTTTGAGATAAGTCATTTTTTTAACGTATATGTATTCCGAAGTTCTTTCATACCTTGGCCACTTGAACCAAAGATACTGGCACACACATTCTATTGTGTATTTTAGCCAATATGTTGGAGATGGAAGACATCATAGCCACGGCCACAACCAACAACTATATTTTCCTTGAACGGTCGGAGTCTGATTACCAGTACATACTGGATGACTACCTACGTTGAGACTTATCATGGTTACCATTTAGCATGGATGACAGTGACCACTCTCAACGTTATGAACAAGCAGACGGACCTCAGTGCGCTATGTGTGGAAAGCTAGCAGAGACGGATGAAAAAATAATAGAGTTCGAGGATCAAGAGTTTACACTAGTATTCAAATCACAATGTGAAGACATGGAAGTGGAGGACGAGTATGGATGTTTAAAGTGCTCCTACTGCTTTTTACACTACCACAGAAGAAAATGCTCTTTGTCCATGTCGGAATGGTTATCCAAAAAAGCAAAATGCACAAAAAGCTGGAGCTGCCCATCATGTGTGCCTGAATTTATTCCTTAATCTGAAAATCTTACGGAGGAAGAAGTGAACAGTGCATTCGTTTTCCTCAAAAGACTCGTGAAACTGTTGTACCACATTTACAATTTCTGCTCATCACCTCCGTTATATGGAGCAATTGAAGCTATGTTAATTATTAGGAACATATTTCTTATGCTTACGATTTTCTTTGACATTACTTAAATTATAATTTATACTTTTTATGCTTAATTGTTTACAACTCGGCTAGTATAATGGACTTTTTTTTTGTCTTTCGGAATATAATTTTGTCAGTTTTGTAATTTTGTCTGAAATTAATTTTTGTCAAAATTTACTGAAAACTGTTTCAGTGCTAGTATTTGGAAAATTTTTTTTTGTCTTTCGGAATATAATTTTGTCAGTTTTGTAATTTTGTCTGAAATTAATTTTTGTCAAACATTACTGAAAACTGTTTCAGTGCTAGTATTTGGAAACCAGTTTATTTTTGTAACTGAATGTATATAACCACTATAATAAAACTAAAACTAGGAAATAATCGTTTCTTTTACGCTCCTGTTTGATCCAGTAGTCACTGACGCGCTCGCTTTGAACAGAAAAATGCTGAGTGACCAAGAATTTGGCGACGTGGCCATCATCGCTGCCAACGGCTCACAAATCAATTGTCATCGGAGCCTCTTGGCCGCCAAAAGCAGCGTCTTTGCAGCAGAGTTTCGAAAGGACATGTAAATATTACAATATGTACAATTCAGCCGTCCCAAACTTCTATTTTAATCGTTTGTAAAATTCGGATAAATAAATGAAAAACTAAAAGTCAAACAAATATAGCTCAGAGACAGAGTTTTGACAAATGAAAACATACCCACATCCGGATCTCATTTGATCAGGCAAGTTTCGTATAATTTATTTTCTGACAATCGTTTGTAAAATGTTTCATCGTGCTAGGTGTTAAAAGTGGCATAATTCTTAGCTTAATAATTTACAGAATTTGTTAACGAATTATTACATGCACTAATTAGTCGTAGTCATAATTTAGTCAGCTAAGCATTTTACATTCAGGAGAAAGGAGAGAATCATGATTTACACTTTACACCACTGCCTGAAAAGGATTAATTTGTCGATTTCGATTACCGCAAATCTCTTTGAGTAGCTTAAATTGTGTGTGGTTCAAAATAAACTTACTAAACTAAATACAAAGCTCGAAAACGCTCCGCTCAAAATGATTAATTTGATTATTATGTCACCACAAGTTGAACATTTGTTCACAGGAAAAGTAGGCAAGTTCAGTCCGCACTTAATTTATTATTAAAAAACAGAAACAGTAAACAATAATTATTATTTATTATTATTTTTGGAAGAATGATGGCTCCAGTGTCTTTGAAGTTCTAGTCAAACCAACCGGGTCTCGTGTTCAACAACAGAAATAATTCACAATCTAAAAACAACAAAAAAAGAATTAAAGAACGACAATATTTTATACTTGGTATAAATAATTGATTGAGTATGTCTCGCCTGTAGTTCCGTTTCCCTACCAAAAACATACGTTCACATACTTGTGTGTGGCCAAGGATTAAATGTGATTAAACCTTCCACTGGATATATCTGCGTAAGAAAATCAAAAATAAAATTACAATTTATTGATGCAACACACAATTCTCTCTCATCGGTGAATGCTTCAAACAGCCTTCAACAGGGTGGAGAGACGAATGGCTCCATTGAGTCGGGAATTGAGTGGGGTGATTTTGGAGCATGACCACTATGGGACCCATTTGGACAGCAATGGCAGAACAGTTG